>JAEANM010027631.1:0-10512 GCA_017656035.1 Myanophis thanlyinensis | reverse complement strand
AAATAAATAAATAAAATAAAATAAATATGTTACTTTTTTTCAGTTCCGTTATAACTTTAAATGGTCACTAAATGAACTGTTGTAAGTCAAGGACTATCTGTACTCTATTTAAACATTCTCTCTTTTCTCCCCTCCCCCTGTCCTACTCTTTAGATTTACTCAACCTGTGTGAAATTAGACATATTTGCCTATCGCTAGCAATAACTATAGGTGACCTCTCCCTCTTTGAATTCCATCTAACCACAATAGTTTTAGAATAGAATTCTTTATTGGCCAAGTGTAATTGGACATACAAGGAATTTGTATGCATTTTGGTGCATATGCTTTCAGTGTACATAAAAGGAAACAGTACATTCATCAGGAATCGTAAGATACAATACTTAATGATAGTCACAGGATACAAATAGGGAATCAAATTATACTAGGAAACAATAATCAGTATAAATCATAAGGATACAAGCAACAAGTTATAGTGGGGGGATGGGTGAGGGAACGATGAGGAGAATAATAGTAATGCTATTTATGTCCTCTTAATCTATTCACTTTATTAGGTTTGCAAGTGTATCCCATTCATTCTCTGAACTGTATGACCAACCAAACTAGCATAGTTTTTGTACTGGTTAATCACTTCTTCACGGCCCTTTCTATTTCTTCTTGTTTCAGCAAACACATTTCTTAAGTAACCCACCCCACACCCCAGTGTTACTGGAGATACATGTTAATTGTCTCACAGCTATTTAACAAAGTGAACAGAAACAAGGCCATACATTTTTGCCTTTGCCTTTTCTTTCTTCTTTCCTTGGCTTCCATGTCCATATTTTCTTAAGATCCATGCCTGATAAAATTATGATCTGTCCCACATTCATATCCTCTCATCATCCTTAAACCCTGTATTAATACTTTACCCAAATGATGCTTATATTATTCTGTGCATTTTGGGAGTCTCTATTCAAAACTTTGCAAGTTCCACCCCATCAACTAGGAGGTGTACTTTTCCCTGTGAGACACTATGGTACTCAAATACTTTGATGATCGACTTACAGTTTCAATGGTTTATCATTGTTTCAGTGGCCTAGATAGTATTCCTCACTCTTTCTCTGTCTATACTTCTTGCTGCACAGCTTAATCCTATGCATGTTTACTCAAAGAGCCACATTTATTTCAAAATTCCTTAAGATTTCACACACACACCACATTATGCTAGGAAAAACCTGTGGTTTTAATATTAATATATGATATTAGATATAAATACAGATATATATTTTCTATCTACTGTATGTAATATCATCTACGGTAACTTAGGTAAACGGTTTAGACAATAATATTTAGCCTGCCTTGTTCAGCAGATTTCATTTTGTTCAATTGGCTTACTTACAGGCAGGTATACAAAGTGTGTAGCAATCCATTTTCTTACTGTATATACACTTTGCAGACTTGAGACCTAAGTCTCAACTGGTTGAATAGTGTAGATCCAATAAATATTAAATAATTAAAGATTGCCTTAAACGGACACCAAGCGATCGCCACTTCCCAGCTTTCCTCGTTACGTTGTGACAACTGTCCCTCCTCGATTTCTTCTCAATTGGTTCAGTCCGGACCGGACCGGAGATGGACGACATATTAACGTTACCCGGCCACAGTGTTTCACTTTCAGACGCCACCCCTTTACCTTTCACAAGCAGTGGTTTGGTCCATGACCTCTGCTCCAGCGGGGAGCACTAAATCAAGCGCGGCTTGCTCTTTGCACTGGCAACTTCCATCTCTCTTCAGTTGCTTTGGCTAGGCGGCTGGGTGTTGCGCGCGTGCGCATTCTTTCTCCCTTACCCTGAAGTCTCGTTACATTTCCCCCCCTCCGCCCCACTCCCCGCCCCACGGCTTGGGTTTGGGGGTTGTCTCGCCTTCTCCCTCCCTTTCCTCGACGGTTGAGGCGCGCGCCGCCAGGGGCAGACGGGAGCCCGAGCGCGAGAGCGCGCTCTCCTCTTAGGAGAGGCTCTGATGCCGCTGCTGTGAGATGGCATCATTTTGTTGCGCTGGGGCGGCAGCGGCGCTAAAGGCGGCGGCGGCGGCGACGGCGACGGTGCCGACGGTTGGGAGCGGTGCCGAAGGTTGAGGAGAACCCAGCCCCTCCGTCAGAGAGAGGGAAAAAAAAATAGGGAGGGGGGGTGGCGGCGGCGGCGGCACTTACCTCGCAGCTGGGCTCCGAGCCACGGTAAGACCGAGCGAGTGAGAGGAAAAGCAGCCATTCAGCCAGCTTTGACTCTTGACAAATAAACAGGCTGCGTAGCCGCCGCTGCCGTCGTAGTCTCGCCCCGGCTATTCCTTATCGGGGGCCTGAGAGAGAGAGAGGGAGGTGCGGTGCGGTGGCGAGGTGGGGTGAACATTATTGCTTCTTTTGAGGGTCGTGTTTGAGGGAACATTATTGCTTCTTTTGAGGGTCGTGTTTGGGGAAGGGGCTCTTCGTGCCCCTCGGGGTCCCCTCTCGGTTTCGTGACGTCCCGGCTGAACAAATGCTGAGGAAGGCGAGATCTGCCCTCTGCTTGCTTGCTTGCTTCCTCCCCCCCCCCCTCCCTCCGGCCCGGCTTGTTCAAGGGAAACCCGGAGGGCAGAGGCTGATTTGCCAGCCTTCTCTTTACAGATCCGGCTCACTCCTTGGCCTGGTGTCACCTTGTTTATTCGCATTTTAGGTCTTTTAACTGCCGGGAGGGGTAAGGGTAAGGCGGGCCGTGGGAGACGAGCCAGGTTTGAGGGCTGAACCTTGAACCCCGTTAGCAGCGTTGATTGGCAGAGGCGTCGGGTGCCCTGGGAAGCATTTGGCCGCACCAGGGTGACTTATTTCTGGATCCAAAGGACAGCGGCGTATTGGGTTCTGCCTTTATGTGTGTTTGTTATTTATTTCTGGGTAGGAGGTGATGAGGAAAAGGAGTGTCTCACTTTAGGATGACTTGCTTTAACTCTGCAGCGTTTCTTCTCGATTGCTCCGTGCAACCCCATCTCTCTTCTCCCCCTCCCCCTTACTCAAAATACTGCATACAGTAATACAGCTTTTCTCCAAGTGTAGAGCGTGTTGCTGCTAGATGGCTGAAGCCTTGGAAGGGTTGATTATATCTTACCAAAATATTGTAATGTCACGCACATTTGAACAAATATTTTTTTTGGGGTAGCTAGCTAGATAATGCATATGTTGATTTGAAAATAGCTCCCTGGAGTAAGTCCCTGATTTGCTTTCAATTAAAACTGCATGTGATGTATTGATTGAAATGATAGAAAAAAGTGTTATGTAATAAGTTTAATAACATTCTTCTGAAACCCAAATAATGAAGTCTTAATACTAAAATCTTATTGCTAAAGTGAAGTTGACATTACAATCTGACATTAGTTTTCTGGAATGGGTTGATGGATATTAGTATTGAAGTCATGCTTGATTCTTCTTTATGTAATTGATGTTGAAGTGTTTTATTTAATACACTTTTTATTAAAATGGTTATTGAATAAACTTTTTATCTTTGTGTTTTATCAAGCACTGTACTGCAATACAAGGCTTTCCATTAAGGCTTGCTTTTCTTAGGAATATCTACTACATTTTTAGATCTTAAATATGTTTTCAATTTTTTTTGGCAGATTAGTATCTTTAATTTTTTTTAGATTCAGATCTAACCTACAATATTGAACTGATTTTTAATATTTTAACTATATATATCTTTTAAGATAATAAAATGCACAGGTACTTGTGGAATAGGAATTTTCGGCAGTAGTCTTTCTCACTCTTCAATTAACAGGCTATAATTGCCATAGTTTTGTTTTTATTACTATTAAACATAAAAATATTTTTTCCTCCAGCTCGTGTCATCTCTGTAGCATCCCATTTGTCAAAAAACACAAAAATAATATTAATTTTCAAAATATTGCTGATTTAGCTGGTAACTTACCTTAGTAATAAGTTGAGATATGGACCAACTTAACTCCTAGCCACTTAGAATTCTGTTCTACATGTGATCGATTTACTATTCTTTAGCAGAAACTAACCAAGTGAAGTTTTCCAGTTACAACACTGGGAGCAAAACCAAGTACCATTAGCAGGATTTATTTCCATTTCAACATGTATAAAAGCTGGTGGCAAGTGACACTTCAATAAAGAAAAATATGTAATTTTAAAAGGTACAGATGTAGTCAAGTCAAGCTCAGCTAGTAGTGATTACATGGTGATACATCTGTTAGGCTTTCTTGGCAATAGTACGGAAGTGGTTTGTTTTTGCCTCCTGGGATTTTTTTTTACTTCTTAATTTAAGGCTTCTCTTAAAGTTAGATTTATAGTTTAATACTATCTGAGACAAAGGGAGCTTTGCCATAAGTATATATATCTTGTTAGCATCTGTATTAATGTGTTACAGTGCAACATGGTGTATTACTTATAATCATCAACTGAAACATAATATAGTGACTAATTGCAGTTTAGTATCTATCTTTATAACTGTAGTAGTGACATAAAGATTAGTCTCACTGAGCTAAAGGGAGTATACTATCAAGTTAAATGTATTATATACTTCGAAACTAAAAAATAGAATTTATTTTGACAGTATTAAAATAGCATTACTGATTTTGGTTTCCTGAGCATAATTAAAACACTAATAGATAGCGATAAGATAGATTTTAATGGATGTGGGAAATTAGAAAACTTACTACTCTTTGACTAGGTAATAATTCTGCAGAACTCTGAAATTATTGCTAATGAGACAAAATGAAACAAACAGGATTTGAATGTAATTGCTTATTCTGTTCAAATGTTGGTATTTTTGATGGCCTTTTCAAATTATAGATCTAAATATGAATAAACACAGGCACAAGTATTTGAATATTTGAGCAGCATCATTTCTTAATGCAATTCTTTGTTATTCAAAAGATCTTTAACTGTACTTCAACAAAGTCTCATGAAGGTCAGGTTCAGGTATTGTACTAAGCTGTTTAGATTTGAATCAAGTTTGCAATATAAAAAGAATACAGTACTGCAAAAAGGATGAAAAAAGACAAGTACAGATACCAGTTTTTAAATATAAATGTTTTTTTATAAAGAATGATGAAAGTTGTTCAGGAGAGATAGAAGCCAAAATGCAGCAGATTCAGTGGAATGACTATACTTATTTACTTCAAATATTATGTCCCATTTTTTGGCTGATAAAGCTTCTAAAGCAAGTTTCATATCCTTAAAATAAGTCATTGTTGTGCTACAGTGTTCTGGAATGGTTACTGCTACACTATTCACAAGGAAGAATAAAAGGCTGTCCTTCATCAGAGAAGATGTAATCAGCTTTTCTCCGTCTATTGATATCAAAAAGAGTAAAGTTTTCACCACAATAACCGAGCTTTCTTGCAATAGCTTAGTCTAGTTGGGGAGGGGGGCACTGATCATGATCTACACTATTCCATGCTTCTTTGAGATTTAGGTCACTCTCTTCAAATAGAAATCCAAAAGAGTAGAATTTTATTTAGTCCTTTAATTTAACTTCTTTTAAAAGCCACCAGAAGTCAAGATAAATATTGGAGCTCAAAGCAGAAAAAGAGGATAGTGGAGATGGAGATGACTTTTTACAGAGATGAATAAATTTAAACATGATGAACATAATGAATCTAAAATGGATAGGGATTAGGTGGGTTGAGTAGTAGTTTTAATTATTTTTGTCAATGGAACTGATAGGTGGAAGAAAAATAAGGGGAAAAGAGAAAATTTTAAGAACTCAAAGTAGGGTTTGATCAAAATAATCAAAATAATTTGTTTTTAATTAAATTCTTCAACAATTAAAAGTTAATTATTTCTAACTTTACAAGTCTTTATTTTTATCTTTACAAGTCTTTTGTCCATTCTTTTTTCAAAAACTCAAGTTATGTTAAGCAATTCAGCTAACTTTCGGGTCAGTGGCTCAAATATTTTCTGAAGCAAATCTGATGTAATGTGAATTTTTGTTTAGCAGTCCTCTCCTCCATTTTTGCCACTTTTCTGGTGGAGTTGGGTTGCTATTACGATATTATCAAAAAATGAACTGTATCAAACAAGATAAAGAGAAAAGAGAAGCTATTTCCCTTTCTGTGCCCTTAATTCTTTAGCCTCAATTGGCACTCTATAGTTACAAGCAGCATCACATAGTTGCATAGTTATAGACTGCATAGTTATAATTAACTTCAAAGTCTGGTTCAGTTATCTGTATCGGTGGCACAGTGGTTAGATTGCAGTAGTGCAGTACTTCTGCTGACTGACTGCCGGTTCAAATCCCACCAGGCTCAAGGTTGACTCAGCCTTCTATCCTTCTGAGGTGAGTAAAATGACCCAGATTGGGGGCAATATACTGACTCTGTAAAGTGCTTAGAGAGGGCTGGAAAGCACTATAAAGTGGTATACAAGTCTAAGTGATATTGCTATTGCTATCTTTTGTCCTTTATATGCTCCAATTGTCTGCCTCTTTAATAGAAAATAAAAACCATTCCTTTGATTGGTTTTTGATTTGTTTAAATCCAATTTGTTCAAAAGCATTTTCACCCTAAAATAGTATTTTGAAACAACTGTTTCTTTATCTGTTTTAAAGTTTCTTACATCAACTCCTTGTTACGCTTTTACTGCCAAAAATGTTTAAATCTTTAAAACCCTTCTTTTCTTTATTCCTTTGTAATCCAGAAAGCATAATAACTCACCAAATGGATTTTTTTATCCTGCCACTCAGAACATCTCTCTTTAGCTGTAAATTATTTACATCCAAAAATGGTTAAATAATGAGGCTTATGTGAACTTTTATGTTCATTTAAATTGCATTGTGGTTGTGAGTTTGATTCAAATCCTTTTACTTCCAACTGTTCAACTCATGATGCAACCACACAAACCTCAGTTCTTCCAGTTTACTTACAAGGAGTAGCTGTCCAGCGTGCAAGTAGGCAATAATCTTTCTCATAATCTTTCCGCTTCACTATCTGGCTACTGATCTGGTCGCAGTGCATCCTGCTCTTTCGAGGGCCACATCAGGGTTGTGTTTGACCTCAGGGAGCAGCATAGTGAGAGTGGGCATGGCCAAATCAATGTCACTCGCCTGTGGTAGTCCTGGCAGGGCTTGGGGGATCCATTGTCTCTAGTGGAGGAAGGCAAGACCAAGGAGAGGGCTAAACACTTGTCTGCCAGAGGAGCCTTGCTGTCCTCTCAGGCCACAGTGGCACAGTCTACCCAGAGCCCTAGGCAGCAGAGGACGAGTGCCCAGCTCAGCCCTTGAGCTCCCAGGGCACTGGGACCCCACAGCCCAGCCCCGCTTACCCAAGGGAGTGTCCGGCTGTGCTTACCTCCTCATCAAGACTGCTGCTTCTGTGTTTGCTCTGCTTGGAAAGGTTGCTCATGGCGTATATGGAAGAGCAAAATGTGATTTTTGTCTGATTTGAGTCAGAGGGAGGCCCACTGCCTTTCCACATAAGAAGACCTGGTTTTGTAACCAAAGCATTCTCAGCGATAGCATGGGAGACCATCAGGAGAGGTCAGGAGGAGAAGACAAGGGGATGGCTGCTGGTGGCCAAGTGCTAAGGCATATCTTACTCATGATAATCTCCCTCCCTCCTTTTTCTCTTTTCTTCTTTTCCTTCTCTTCATATTCCTTTCTTCTTCCTTCCCCTCTTCTTTTTCCTTTCTTGCTCTCTTCCCATCTTCCCTTCTTTTTGTTTGTCTTTCCTCTTTTCCTGTCCTTTGGATGTTCAAATGCAAAAAGGGAAATACTTCTTGATGCCTCCTTGCCTTGTGATCAAATGCCACTTATGCTAGTAGGTTTTTTGCTAGCACTCTGCCAGTGAAAACAGAACTTGGGAGGGCTGCATTTTCAGCTGCGACAGCCTCCTGCAGTGCTCTGCCAGCGAAAATGGAGTTGGAAAAGGTGTGCGTGGTCTGCTCAAGCTCCGTTTTTGGCTGCTATGGCTTCCTACATCATGCTTCCAGCTGCCACCAGGTTGTAGATCAGCACCTTGCCAGCCTGGGCTGGACTAGGCACTACGGGAAGGTCCTTCGCTGTTTCCAGTGTAGCCCCACGGGCCAGATCTAAGCACCTTGTGGGCCTTGGGTTTGACACTCCTGTTCTAGGATGTGGCTGCCCTGAACTTCTTCCCTCCATTCTTACCCTTTTTGGGACTGCACAGTCTCTTAATCTGGACTACTTTCTGGGAAAACTCTGTGTTGGCAAAAGTTTCTCCCATTGCTTTTGCAGGAGCACATTCCATCACATGAAGTTAGATCAGCAGACTGGTAGTTACCATATCAGAATATTATAGGAAATGATGGAATAGCTGTAGAAATAGGACAAACAACAGAAGAGTAGAGATTCTAATCAACTTTGCCAGCAAATCTGGATATGATGGCTAAGAGTTCAGTCTATGCACCAACGCCAATGTTAGAAAATTTAAACAGATTATGTTAACTACAGTACATGTAGGCCTTGGGTTAGACTGGCATTGCCATCACTAAGCAATGCAGATAAAATATTATGGCACATATCTGCATCACTTAGCAACAGGAATTCTAATTATTATCGTAACTTCAGGTCGCATAAGTCATTAAACAGAAAAAGATGGGAGTTTCAGGCAAGGAGCGCAGAAGTTGCTGTGGACAAGCACTATAGAGCACAGATAGGTTGGAGGGCACAGAAGAACCATAGAAAAATTGAGAGGGTTATCTGTATTGAATAAAAGTATTAATTTTACACACCAACAAAATACTACTTCAGATCATGGCTGATGCAATTTTCAACAGTTTAATTTGCAAACCCTATAATGAAGGGATTCAGTGTAATTTTCAGGGGGAGTCATAAGTTTCCTGGCAACAGTTATCATATATAAAGTAAGTAAAGTTTAGTTTGTAGGAATATAAAGTTTAGAGATACTTAATGGATGAACAGTTAATATAAAGACTGCTTAAAATTTGTTTCATTCTGTGACAAATCATATTTCAAAATCATTGAGATTGACATTGCCATTTGATGCAATCTGATTATTAAATATCCAACAGGTTTTGAATATGTGTTATCCATTTAAAGAGTCAAAAGTTGGAATAATATACTAAATATATAAGCTGTCTTTATGTTGTATAGTCACAGTAAATTTAATATTTACCTTTCATTGATATTTCTATTGTTTCATATTGTTGTTAAATTATGTAATATTTGAGTTGTTTGTTTCTGAATCATAATTCATTAACAACCCCTGAGATAGATGTAGTTGCCCATTATGTAGCAGCTGGGACATGTATGCAGGGGTTGTTGCTGAGAATTTAGAAGTCAGTGTTGGCATCCTTCTCTCTGTGAGAGTCAGGGACAGTGTGTGTGTGTGTGTGTGTGTACGTGTGTACTCATGTGCTTGCTTGTAGCTTCCAAGCTGGCCAATGAAAGAGACCAGTCCTGGAGTGGGGTAAATTGAATGTGAATGGGGCTGGAGATGAGAGAAAGAGTTCCTTCTGGTGCTGAGATCTAATGCTGAAGGGTCGCAGGAACTTTTTCTCTTCACATTCCCCTGGCTGAGTAATTTCATTGGGAGCCACAGATAGGGAAGAATATGGCTATCAACAGGGAAGAAGGGAGAGCTCAGAAGAAATGGGAGCTGGCTATAAGAACCCAATAGTGATGAATAGAGGAAAATATGGCAAGAGTCGAGAAACATGTTGTTCATGGGGACCCAGCCACAGGTACTAATTCCTATGGCATGTTCCAGTTTCTTAGATTCAACTGTAAGCCCCAGATAGTAGGCTTTCAAGGTTCTGGGCTGTCTGCTGCTGCTGGTGAAAACTGGATCAGTTTGTAATAAAGTTATCTTGATTCTATTGTTTTTTTTTTAAATGTTTTTAGCATTTTTAATCATATTTTTTTTGTAGGCCACCCAGGGTCATTGATTGAGATGGGTGGCTATAGAAATTGAATGATTGAATGATTGACTGACTAACTGAATAAATAAATAAATAAAATTGATTCACATGATTGCTCCCAGAAGGACACTGATTACTGGCTACTTGTTATCTTTAAAGCACTTAATAGTTTAGGACCTGGGCATGTTCAGGGTTGCTAATTTTATCTGCATGTTGATCAGGAAGATTCTGATTTTTGCATTCCTTGTCTTATGGAATGTCATCTACAGGATCTATGCTTCATAATGTATTTAATCAAATTTATATGGCCTGCCATATCAAGAAAAGCTTTCCTTCAAAGATTGGTTAGTTCTTGTGCTACCGAGTTTTCATGAAGAAATAAAGATTTGACTATTTCAGTATGTTTTCAGGACTTGATATGTTATTTTGTTCTTCCAGTCAGGATTCCTAGGACAAATAACTTTCAAAGTGTTGGTGTACCTAGGTCAGGTGTGGGCAAACTTTTTGACTCGCGGGCCACAATGATGGGCTCCCCCTCCCCCCCACCCCCAGCCTTACTCCCCCTCCCGCAGCCCCCCCTCCCCCGCGTGTCTTTGCAGGCGTGGGATGCCGAACGCAGCAGCTCTGGAGAAGAAGGTAAGAGGGCGGCG
>JAEANM010027630.1:0-10512 GCA_017656035.1 Myanophis thanlyinensis | reverse complement strand
ATATCATTACCCACGGCCAGCGATAATGGAAGCTGGCTAAATCTAGGTGCCGGAAAGAACAGCCACTTGGTCTTAGCTGGGTTGAGCTGAAGTCTGTTAAGCCCCTGTTATTTGTAATTTTAATCTGGTTTTAATTGTATGTTATGTTTTTTATTAGGCTGTACACCGCCTCGAGTCCTTCAGGAGGGAGGCGGTATAGAAATGCAATAAAAATTAAAGTTAAAATGACTGTCTCAGAAAGGCTTCAACAGTGAATCTCGAGCGTCTGTGAAGGACACACAATGGAATAGGCATTGCTATTTGACAACGCCAGTTGCGAATACGGGAGACGCAACAAGGAATTAAAAACTGATTCCACACACCTGCCGTACTCAACACCTGACAAGACCAGATGCAGCTCCCATTGGCAAATGGCCTATCTGTTGTGACCCGCCGGGAGCCAGTGGAGCTGGTGGTAGAATCAGACAGGAGGTTGGGGAAGAACATGGGCCGGTCCAGGAGTCCGGGGAAGGCTCTGATGAAAGTTCTGTATCAGAGGCAGAGTTGGGGTCAAGGCCCTCTGCCAGTTATCACCGAACAGCTAGAGCCTGTTCCTGATGTGCGTATGAGCAGAGCTATCAAGAGACAGGAATATCTGAGGAACTAGGGCCAACTCGGAAGGAAAAGCACAGGTGGAAAGTGAACAGACCCTCCCAGAGGGATTAAAAGAGAAGCGAAGGGAAGTTTTGACTTCCGAGCTTTTGGACTCTTACTGGAACCCTTACTCAGGGAACTTCTCTTTAGTAGATGGTGTCTCTCTTTAGTAAAGCTTGATTCCTATGTCAACTCGCAAAGTTTTCATGACCTGTTTTCTGAGTTGCCAAAGGCGGAGGGATGGGAAATCGCGCCTCGCAGCTGCACCAAGGAATTCACACCCCCATCAAAACAAAATACACCCTAGCAGCCCAAAGTCAAGGCCATCTCCAAAGAGACCAGCTACAGCTGGAGGGCACTGGGGAAAATCATTTCGTTGGGGAATGTGACTGGTGACACACCTTAAGGGAAGGGGATTATTAAAAAGGCCAGAGGCAAGGCGTGAACTAGGTGAAGTCAGTGCTGGCTTCACTTAGTTTGTGCCATGGTGCTGCTAAGAAATGAATGGATTTTCCTTGCTAAACAGCTCGAGGCTCCTGATTTCATTAGGGCAGGGATGGGCAATTATGGTTCCTTCGTGACTCGTGGACTTCAACTCCCAGAATTCCTGAGCGAGCATGGCCCATCCCTCCATTAGGGCATCGATCGGAACATGTACACATTCATGTGTCTTCTTGCTATTGACTTCATCTATTATTATTTTTTTTTTAAATCCAGATTATCAGCTCTGGCAATTTCTGATAGCCTCTCGTCCAAGTACTAACCAAAAGTGGATCCCGTAAAGCAGGGGTGTCTAACTCAAGGCCCAGGGACCAGATCCGGCCTGGAGGGTGCTTAGATCTGGCCTGCTGGTCTGCCCTAGAAACAGCATGGTGCCTCTGCCAGAAAAAAATGGAGCATGCGGCCCTCCCAGGCTCCATTTTCAGCTGTGACGGCTTCATGCCACCCTCTGCCAGTGCATGCGCTGCCCCTTCCCGAGCTCCATTTTTACTGGCAGAGGGTGACAGGAGGCCATCACAGCTGAAAATGGAACCCTGGAACCCATTTTTGCTGGCAGAGTGCTCGGGCCACCACAGACGCCCCCGACACGAGTGACATCAAGCTGGCCATGCCCACTCTGGCCACACCCACCCTGGGCATGCTCATCCTGCCCCTGAAGTCAAACACAACCCGGATGCGGCCCTCAATGAAATCAAGTTTGACACCCCTGCTCTAAAGACATCAGAAACGTCCCTCTACCTTACCTGCACCAGCTGCAACAGGTAGTGAAGGACATCGTCGTCTTCTAAGCCTTCCAACTTCTGCACCGCCATCGTTCTCACAGTTTCATCCGAAAAGTTGCAATCGAGAAGCTGGATGGGCAAGCCGACATCCAAAGCGCTCTGGTCCCACGCCTCTCTTTTTGCTAGCAGTTGGTAAGTTTCGGCTACTAGTTCCTGCTGTCCCCATTTCACCGAGCTAAGCAACTTAGGATAGGCCTTGGGGTGCTTTATACTTTCATACCTGAAATGCCACAATAATTCCTTGTCTTCCGGGGTGAGTGGGTTGAGCAGATCGGTCGCTATGATCTCCTCCAGCTGTTTCCGCAACTGGTTTGGCATTTCAACCCTGGCCCTCTCTCCTTGGGGGTCAGACACTATCTTGTGTTTTGGCAAGGCAATGGGGTGACAGTATTTGTCCAGAACGATCGAAACGGCCATTGAATTTTCTTTATCCGGATTGGTGGCCGAGGTCAGTTTGTCCGCATTGATGCTTCCTTGCTCTTCTCCCTTGCCTGGGATTTTCCACATGTGAAGGACGTAGTCCCCCGTTCTGAGCAGGGAGCGGTGGTCTATCAGCAAAAGGTTGACGTAGTAGAGAAGCTGAGTTTTGTACTTGGGGTCAGAAGAAGACGAGTCATGAGGGTGGACGTTACCCTTGGGGGATGGCGCGGGAGTTTTGCCACAATATATCTGCAGGGTGAGCAACGCTCCTTTTGGAAGGTCCTTGATCTTGATGTCAAACTCAAGCCAAACGTTCCACAGAACCTCTTCAGTGAACGGTTTAGCGGTTGTTCTCCTCTGGGAAAGGAGCTGTTGGCCGTGTTGAATATTAGCCTCCACGAAGACCGTAAGGTCTGTGTTTCTCGGCAAGACGGGGATATCAATGCCGATGATTTTGACCCTGAACTTACGATTGCAATCCCACAAGGATATGGTGAACACCCTTTCATGGTCTTTACCATGGATGGTGAGCTGCTCGTGATATCCCGAAACGCCGGTGCAATCGTCAACCAACGGCCATTCTTCTTTCTGAACTTCATCCTGGTTCGAGTCCGGTGGCTCATCTAGGACCAGATGAATTTCATCCCCCTTTTTCAGACACTGTCTTATCCAATGGAAGTTTTTGATGGGTGTCTCTCCTACAATGTACTCATCTCTGCCACTCACTCGTAGGACAAAATCCTGCTCGCTGTAATCTTCAGGAATGTTCATCAAAGACTTCTTCTTCGCCATTTTCGTGAAGAAGCTCTGGAGAATGACGTCTGGAGTGTCGTCCACCGCCACTTTTATCTTCTGGCTAGTGGTTCCTCTGTGGATGTTGATAAAAATATTACTGTTGACAATTCTACTCAGCAAATAGTCCGGAAGTGGCTTGGATGTAGTCCAAGGGGGCATGGAATACAACTTTGGATCCCGGCAGGAGACTTCAATCGTCCGCGGAGTGACCAGCCTACGGCGGGCAAACTCGAGTTCGTCATCGTGCACGTTGCTGACATCGGTGACGTCATAGCCAATCAAATAATTGAGCTGTTTTTGGAACTCTTGCACTTCCTCGGAAGGGTTGGGTTTCTCCACCACGTGAATCTTGCCCACTTTCTTCTGCAAGACTTTCCAATATAAGATACAATCCAGGGTCTGTATGATCTGGTGTTTGTCGTAGATTTCGTACCACTGGCCCTTCTTCTGATACAGGAGGAGAAACTGATCCGGCGTGATCTTGCGGAAGAGGTCTGAGGTCTGGTGACCTTCCACTGCCCGCATCCAGACCTGGGCTTTCATCTGCTCGACCGTGCAGTTGGTAGGGACGTCGAGCACGACGCTGGTGTTGGGGAAAACAAACTCAATGGAGAGGAGTTCTGTTGACGACAAAGTGTTGGTTGTGCAGTAGGGCTTCATCCTCCTCCTCCTGCGTCGCTTGTTGTCATCTCTCATAACCACAGTTTGATCGCTGCTCTCCAACTCCATGCCACAGGCAGTCTAGAAAAATCCAACACAAGGTTATTTCTTTTCCCACGGACTGGGAAGTCTCTGTTAAGTTTATGTTAAACACGATCTCAAAAATCTTTTTTTTTTATACACACCTAATGAAAGCAAGGGGACACGGTGGCTTAGTGGCTAAGATGCTGAGCTTGTTGATTAGAAAGGTCGGCGGTTCGGCGGTTCGAATCCCTAGTGCCGCGTAACGGAGTGAGCTCCCGTTACTTGCCCCAGCTTCTGTCAATCTAGCAGTTCGAAAGCATGTAAAAAATGCAAGTGGAAAAATAGGGACCATCTCGGTGGGAAGGTAAACAGCGCTCCATATGCCTTTGGCGTTTAGTCATGATGGTCATGTGACCAAGGAATCGTCATCAGACAGCGCTGGCTCTTCGGCTTAGAAACAGAGATAAGCATCGCCCCCTCGAGTCAGGAATGACTAGTATGTATGTATAAGGAGAACCTGTTTACCTTTACTTTAATGAAAGCAAGTCAAATAGAAGGGAAGCTCTTTTGAATCCTTTTGCTTTCCTTCCATTAATGAAAATTAAAATTAAATAAATAAATAGCAAGTTCTAGGCCAAGAGCAGTCCAAATACACTCCATATTAAGCATAGCTTCTATAAATAATGTTAACTGCCTCCAAAGGGCAACGGCTAAACTAAGAACAGTGATCTGTTGATCTGTGGCTGTTGGGTGTTCTCTACAGAGCTCGGTTATTGTGCTGCAGACATTTCATTACCAAACTAGGGATCATCATCAGTGCTTAGTGGGATTTGCTCTTGTTTTATATTCTAGTGCAGTGGTCCCCAAACTTTGCAGCTCAGTGGTCCAGCTGAGGGTGAGAGAGGGAAACCGGGCCACGTGAGTGGCAGGTTGGCATGCATGCGCATGTACACAGCTCAACTCGCGCGAGCGGCGGTCCAGTTCCCATGCACATGCAGCTGGACTTGCGCAAGTGGAGCTGTGGGGGTGTGCGGGTCTACGACGGCCCAGAGATGATGTGCATTGGGATGTGCGTGGCATGGTTACAAATAGGCCACAGCCCGGTAGTGGCCCGGGACCCAGAGGTTGGGGTTCTAGTAGCTTACTGACAGTAAACAACAGCCCAATAAAGGGACCACCAAACCACTCCCACCAACACTGTCAGGGCAAGCCATTATATGCCCAGATGTTGTCTGTATGAGAGAGTGGGAAACATGTTCCGCTCTGGATCATGTGACCAGGAAGGGGAGGGCTTAGAATGCCATGGTCACCAACATTCTGAGCCGCTGCCCAGCTGCCTTTCCCGTAGGGGTACAAGCATTCCGCTCCCCTCCACCATAGTCTGACGCCTGATCTTATCCCCAGAGAATGCTGTCTCTTCTATTCTGGTTTTCAGACTTTTGCATTGACAGAGTCATTTTTATATTTATTTGTTTATTAAACTTATATGGCACCTGTCTTGCCTAGAGGCGACTCTAGGTGGCTTACAATTGGGCTTCATCTGCGCACCCAATTGATGCTTCCCTCGATTTTATCTTTGTACCACGGCCCAAGCAGTTCATGAGAAAATTCCACATTTTTCTCTGTAGCGTTTTTGGGGAATGAGAAGTCGGTCATATAAAAGGAAGTTTTTTTAAAAAAAAAATCTGTTCTACTAAACCCAACTGCATAGGCTTAAATCTGGATTAAACTCATAGATTCACGTTAATTGGAAGGACGAAGCCATGTTTAACCAATTATGACCATCATTCATCATCATCAACAACTGTTTCCAAATATTAAGTAGATGGTGTTTTGTCGAGGTATGCTTAAAATAAGCATTTTAAAAATGATTTGTGTTCAACATGCCATTTGCTCTATAAATGTTATTTCTGTATTATCTTTTTTTTTTAATTCCACATTTTTCTCTGTAGTATTTTGGGGAACTAAACATCTGTTATAGAAAAGAAATAATTTTTAGAAATCTACTTTACTGAGTCCGATTGTATGCCCTTAAATCTGGGTTCGACTCACAGATTCATGCTAACCCAGAAGACAAGGCAGTTATTAATATTTTATTATGATAATGTAATATTTTGTCATCCTTCTCCTCCTCCTCATCCATTTCCAAATATTAAATAGACACAGTTTCTGTTTAAAATCTGAAGCATTTTAAAGCATCGATATTAAAATAATTTATGTTTAACACACCACCGGCTCTATAAATGTTACATCTTTATTTTATTTTTTAACAAAATTTCAAAGCCAGCATCTTTTGCCAGTTTGCAAAGAGAGGAGAAAAAATATGCAGGGAAAAACTGCAGGGGGATAACAGGAATATTTTTATATAATTAAGATAACGAACAGCTGTCTTCCTATATTAAATCAAAACTCATCCACTCCTGCACGCCAGCAGTTCATATGCAGAAGACATTCCAATGTGTTTCAAACAACATAACGTGTTTTAGATCACCCCTGATCGATGGCAAGTGTTTAAAAATTGTCTTATAATTTCCATTTCCCCCACTTATACCGGATGAAATGAAAGGCTTAAACGGATACAAGCTCTTCCAATTTGTTCGTCCTTAGTTAATAAGGACTACTCTGCTCACCGGGTGTTATTTTCCCCAACAAAATTTTTGATGCCGTGATGCTTTTTTCTAACAACACACCCCAACATCATATTTTAATCTCCGGAAAAGTTTCAGAACAAATCACAAGTAGTTAGAAGCAAACAATTTCAGGATGCCAGCAATGATGGTTAATTTCCCCGCGATCCCAAAAAAGCAACCGACGAACTATTTAATGAGAGATTCTTATTTTTTACCTGATGGGGAAGCAAGAACTGAATTTCTGCAGAAGCCTCATTTGTATAGTTTTGAATCCTGCTCGTGTTTTAAAATGGCAACAATTCACAATATGGAAAGTGGCTCCTTCGGGTAAGATGTTCTGTTTTTCTGACTTCTTTTCATCAGTGCAGGCAACGGAAGTCTTCTGGTAACCAGGAAGGAAGCGTTAACCCACTCGGGCTATAAACAAGATCGTTGACTATAAAATTGCATTGGGGGTTTTTTTGGTTTTTTTTTTAAATGCTTTTCCTGTTAGAACTGTCAAAGAGACTGGCTGTTGTAACTGCAACCATTAAAGAAAAAAGAGGAAGGTATGGCTGAAAAAAGACAGGCGGGAGCGAGCCTCAAAAGTTGCTCAAGAAAGAAAGAAAAAAAATAGAAAACTCATTCAGTCTGGAGGAAAATAGTAGTAGGCCGTTAACTCTGCGTTATAATTACCAGCGGTCCTCAACTTACGACCACAACTGAGCCCAAAATTCATCTTGTTCAGTGAGAAGAAGTGTGTTGAGTGAATTTTGCCCCGTTTCACGACCTTTCTTCCAGGTTTGTTAAGTGAATCCCTGAAGTTGTTAAATTAGTAACCCGCCTGTTGAAGTGAATCCGGCTTCCCCATTGACTTTATTTGTCAAGAGGTTGCAAAAACGGATCACATGGCCCCGAGAGATGGCCACTGTCATAAATATCAGCCAGTTGGCAAGCGTATTTGGATCACGTGACCAGGGGGATGCTGCAGTGGTTGTAAGTGTGAAAAATGGTATACTTCGGGAAGAAAGCTGGATAGAAAGCCACTGTTAAGCAACATCCAGTTAGTCTGGTTTACCCATTGACTTTGTTTGTCAGACGGTAACAAAAGATGACCACTGCAACCCATAAATATGAGTCAGTTGCCGAGCGTCTGGATTTTGATCATGTGACCAGGGGGATGCTGCAGTGGTCGTAAGTGTGAAAAATTGTATACTTCGGGAAGAAAGCTGGATAGAAAACCATAGTTAAGTAACATCCAATGAGTCTGGTTTACCCATTGACTTTGTTTGTCAGACGGTAACAAAAGATGACCATTGCAACCCGTCATAAATATCAGTCAGTTGCCGAGCGTCTGGATTTTGATCACATGACCAGGGGGATGCTGCAGTGGTCGTAAGTGTGAAAAATAGTATACTTCGGGAAGAACGCTAGATATCCATTTAATCAACTTTTAGAAAATGAGAATCATATATATTTCACCGTGAAATGTCTCTCGGTTTATGAACAGACTTTATGCATTTGAATTACAGTGGCACCTTGGTATTCAACTGCTTTGCAACTCATCGAATTTGGTATTCAACACATTTGGACGGGAAATTTTTTTGTCTCGGTACTCGTTTGTTTGGTACTTAATGCACAAGCTACAACTTGTCAGTGTCGTTGCCTTGTGACTCACTACTTTATTTGTTACAGGAGTACGGGTTTGGTACTCATCTCACCTCCTGGAACCAATTAACAATAAGTACCGAGATATTACTGTACTGAAGCATTTTATTGGACCCTTTCATTTCTATTTAAACAGACTTCTGCACAAAGCCCAGGTTTTAAGGCATTGCAATATATACTTATAAATGACGTTTCCAAAACTCAGAGCCGGAAGAAAGTCCAATCTCCAATTTATGCCAGTTTTGAATATGCAAATGTTTACACTTACTAGCAGGGGCTGGGGCTGCATAGTATTCTGGGATATGTAAAAAATAAAATAAAACATTCTGCAGGAATTAGTTCTTGAATGAATGAAGAACAACAGAGCAAAGTTCAAAAGATTACAACAATTAAGCATTCCTGGGCTAAAAATGAAATTTATGCTTTTCTCACAAGGGCTTTTAAACAGAGGTCAAATTCAACCCATGTAGGGTTCAACTATAGTGTTTCCATAAGAGTTTGAGCTCTTCCTCCAATTAATTTTCAGTTGATCGATCTATAAAAGGAGTAGTGAGTAATCCCACGGAAAAAAATCTGCAGATTAACAATTCCTCAATGCATGGGCTTTGGGGAAATAAAAAATGGTTACTTGCTCATTCTGAAAAAAAAAAGGAAATTTATTTCTTATTATAATAAGGTGAAGGAGGGGTCTCTGCAGGGCACCAAATTTTACTGATTTTTATCTGCGTTGTACAGTAGCCCATAAACCAGAGAATGAATCTAGATGAAAAATAAAAGATGTACCCAACTTTCAACTTTATCCTTGACGTATGGTCACCTCAAGTGGAGGAAAACTAATCAAGGAGTTGTCCAATCGACACAGAACTAAGGAAATTTCCTAAAAGTGAGAACAGTTAACCAGTGGAAGGACTTGCCTTTCAGAAGTTGTGGATGCTTCATCACTGGAGGTTTTTAAAAAAGAGATTAAACCACCATTTGTCTACAATGGTATAGGGCTGTGTTGGCAAACCTATGGAACGCGTGCCGGAAATGACACACCAAACTGTCCCGCAAGTTCTCCAGCACGCCAAACCGTCCTGCGTGCCCTGCGCAGCCCCGCTGGCTCCACATCCCGTTCTTGCACACCGTCGCACGCTAGCCAGCTGGCTTCACATCCCGTTCTTATGCACCGTAGCGCGCCAGCCAGCAGGCTTTCGCCAAGCGGAAGTGCTGAAATCTGGAAGCACAGCATCCCAGCGCGCACGCGTGCTCCGAGAACCGAACATCCTGCTTGTCCAGTATGTGCATGCACACTGGCCAGCTGTTTGTCGCACACACATGCACGCCGCAATGGGACACTGCTCTTCTGGGCTTTTCACACAGTGAAAGCCAGCTGGCTGAGGTACAATGGTGCACAAGAATGGGATGCGGAGCCAGCGGGGCTGTGTGTGTTTCACGGGATGGTTTGGCGTGCCCTTCTGGCACGAAGGCTGGCACTTGGTAACGTCAAAGGTTTGCCACCACTGGTATAGGGTCTCCTACTCAAACAAGGGGCTGGTCTAGAAGACCTCCACAGTCCCTTCCTACTGTGTTATCCTGTAAAACGTTGTGATTCAGCTAATCAAAGCTTCCATTGTAAAATACTGTGTGAGGTTCCTCCGTGGTCAGACTTGTCGAGACAAAGAATGCTGTGGTAGCGTGCAGCAGAGAAGTTATTGCAGCTCACACAAAGCTTTTTTTTAAATACAGTAGTAGAACATCTGGAAAAATGTTGGAAAAATCAGGAGCTCAATGTACAATACTAGGAGTCAGGGATGACCAAACCAAGCTGCAAGAGGATCCCAATCCCCATTTCCTATGGATACCAGGAAGTATCTCAGATACTCTCTCCGTATCGGTGTTGTGAACAAACGAAGGAACAAGTCATTTGCACACGAGTTCTGTGATGATGTCTCAATTAATCCGGCAAACCCGGATTACAAAGCTGATCATTTAGCTCTTGCTCAATTTAAGAGTGTAGCAATTGTGTTGTCAGAGCAGACCACGACAATCCTCCCGAACTTGGAAAAAGTTCAGAATACGACAGCACCAAGAGAACTTGGTTTAGCAGAGCTTGAGATGGGACAAAGTGTGAATCTTCCTCTCAAGGGTAACTCAGATTCGCGTTTAATACATCCCGGTCCCCTCCGCCCCAAAAAAAAAAGGCAATAAAAATTTGCAGCAGTTTTGCTTGAAGCAAATGTAGGTTGAAATACAGCCTTCTGCAAAAGGTGAAATGTTCTGAAGATAATGACATCGACATCGTAGTGAGAAAGACCCGACAACGCCTATACCACCTCAGACGACCGAAAGACTTCAGACGGACCACAGCAGTGCTCCGAAACTTCTACTCCTGTATAGTAGAAAGCATCCTGACGGGCAACATCACCACATGGTTCGGG
>JAEANM010027629.1:0-10512 GCA_017656035.1 Myanophis thanlyinensis | reverse complement strand
TCCTTCCTTCCTTCCTTCCTTCCTTCCTTCTCCGATCTGTTGATTTTAAAACACCGGATTTGAATGCCCGTCTGGCCATCTCCTTCAGAAGCAAGTTACATTTGCAAAATACTTCTAAATTATAGTACTACCTTAGCCCAGCAGAGAAACGCTCGTTCTCTCGGCTGAGGGGTTTTATCAAAAGGAGGTTTTTAGGATGGACTGAAGACAGATAGCTCTATGAGCAAATTTTGCTCTGGAATAGTGGAGGAAAAGGAAGCGAAGGCCGATGGTTATCAATTATTGTTCCTTTTGTGTGAAAAAAAAACCGGATGGATATTTAATTTGAAGGGGAGGGGTTTTGTTCTTTTGCTGGATACACATTCCGGAGGGTTCCAAACAGGTGGTTTTTAGAGCATAATTCCATTCCAGAGTGCAGGACATCCTGTCTCCGGGCAACAGCTCCTGTTCCATATTCCACTCCTCAAATCCATTCGGGGTCTCCTTCTCTTCCAGGCTGTGACCAACTCCTTTGCCTGCGAGACCCGCTTCTCCACCAGCTGCTCCTGTGCCTCGGGGTGGTGGGGAGCCCGCCCATTTGGGCCAGCCATGGATCCGGCGTTCCCCAATCCATCCCAGGATCCTGTGAGTATCCAGCCGCCTTCTTTCCCTTTTCATTTTGAAGAAGATGGCACGTGAGGCGGAGGGGGGCAGTTTTTCACCAGGAAGCTCTTTTTATCTTTTTTAATCCCATCCCTCTCTCTCTCCTCCTTATTCGTAGACCCAAGAAGATGGCATGGCCTCTGACGACTTCGACATCGTGATAGAAGCTATGCTGGAGGCCCCGTACAAGAAAGAGGAGGTGAGGATGTTAAAAAAAAAATCAGAAACACGTTAAAGCTGTGGGGAAAGTATTACTGTGTTGTATATTTTGCCAGGACTCCAGAGATAAGGATAAAAACAGCCGTCTTGTGCTTGCTTGTGGAAACTACTCCATAATCTCCCTCCCTGTCTATACTACCCCCCTTTGCCTACTATCTCGCAAGCGATCAAAAACACATTTCACTGCATTTTGTACTATGTATGTATATGTATGTGATGAATAGATTTGATTTGATTTGATTTGAGAGGGGGAAGGGAGGAAGGCTCGAGGGCAAACGAAAGTAAGCGCTGTATCTCCTCCAGATGCTACCTCAAGGTCACCCAGCCCGAAGAAGGAGGGGACCGCATACCAAACTGCAGCTTGGATGGACCATTATGAAAACATCTTGCCTGAACTTGATTGGGTTACACTGGGGTTGGCCATGAGAGATAGTTAAGGGAGGATAAATTAACTGAGGGATTTTGGCACCTGATTCTCATTTCTGGCTTTGCAATACTGCAATATCCTTGACCGCTAGTAAACTCTACTTTTCTCGTCAAACGGAGCCAAGGATCGTTTATATTTAGGGGTTTAAGTTACAGTGGGTCTTGCAAGAGGTCCTTCAAGTTGGTTTTCTAAATATCGCTTCGGTTCCTTGATCCAAGTCTGGCATCCCCTCAGTTTCTCCTCAAAATATTAAAGTACCTTCCCCTTGTGTTAAGCAGAAAAAGAGAAAAAAAGGATTTATAGAATCCTGGATTTCTGTAATTTGTGTAAGACAAAATAAGGTGGCTGCTCTTTTTTCTGCTGAATTGAGCCTCAAATAGGTTTTCGTTAATTTAAATTTCCCCAGCTTGTGGCTCCCAGACACACCATCTCACTTCCAACCAGGGGAAAAACTCCCTTGGAGACCGGCAGAGATTGAAGAGGAGTCCTTCGGGAGAGGGGGAGGTATATAAATATTGACAATAAATAAATAAAATAAGACTATGGGGGGTGGGGTGGGGTGGGGTGGGGGAAGCCAACTCCCAGTCTTGCTGGTCTCCATTTACTTGGAAGTCAGTCTGGTAAAATCAGTTAACAGGTAGTCCTCAATTTATGACCACAATGGAGGCCAAACCTTTCTGGTCCTAGGCGAGATGGTGGTTAAGTGAGTTTTGCCCCGTTTCCTGCCACCGTTAATTGCATCCCTGCAGCTGTTGAGGAAGTAACCGCGGTTGTTAAGTGAATCTGGTTTTCCCATTGACTTTGCTGGTGAGAAGGTCACAAAAAAGTGATCGCATGACCCCAGCCGTCATAAATATGAACCAGTTGCCAAGCTTCTGAATGTTGATCACGTGACCAAGGGGACGCTGCAACGACCGTGTGAAAAACGGTCACAAGTCATTTGTACAGCGGCATTGTAACTTTGAATGGTCACCGAACAAATGATTGTAAATCAAATCAATCCAATTCAATTCAAACCTTTATTGTCAGTGCGCAACATGTGTGCAGTGAATTCAATTTCACTGCACACACATTGTGCATTGACAATACAGGTTTCTCCCTTTCAGTGTATGCCACTTGTGCCAGCCCCATTCTCTTAGTCCCTGTAATCATATAGTCCCGACTGTGTGTGGTGCAGAATATTGTATTTTAAGGATGATGTTTACCCCAAGGTCGAAGGATTTCTTAATTGCATTAATCCCGCTCCAAACTCTTACGTATTAATATTTATTGGAGACACAGTCTCTCTGTTGTCCCCCTTATTCTCAGTAACAACAACAACACAAAAAAAAGGATAATATTGAAAGATGACAAGTGGGATGTTACATCTTAGCTGGGCCAAAGTGACTGGATAGTCCGATCCTTTTTATTTTTTTTCCTTTTTTCCTTTTGCTTCTAAAAATGAGGACTGAAATTTCTAAGGAATCCAGATTCTCTTAGTCCCTGTAATCATATAGTCCCGACTGTGTGTGGTGCAGAATATTGTATTTTTAAGGATGATGTTTACCCCAAGGTCGAAGGATTTCTTAATTGCATTAATCCAGCTTCAAACTCTTACGTATTAATATTTATTGGAGACATAGTCTCTCTGTTGTCCCCCTTATTCTCAGTAACAACAACAACAAAAAATGGGAATATTGAGAGATGACAAGTGGGATGTTACATCTTAGCTGAGCCAAAGTGACCGGATGGTCCGATCCTTTTTATTTTTTTTCCTTCCTTTTTTCCTTTTGCTTCTAAAAATGAGGACTGAAATTTCTAAGGAACACGTGAAAAATGGAAGACGCCCTTCGGTGGTTGGAGTTCAGGATTTATTTATTTTATTTATTTTTTAAAATTTGCATACCGCCCCCTCTCCCAAGGGACTCGGGGCGGTGAATAGCAGATAAAAACAGACATACACGACAATCTAAAAACCACTTAAAATAATTATGTAAGCTGATACAATTTAAAATTAAATTAACCCGGTATTAAGATCAACAATTAAAATCAATAAAATTTAAAATTTCAACTAACTCAACAATTAAAATTGGGATTCTGCCCTCCGCAGGGCAAACGACAATTTAAGCCTGCTTTTTAGAATTCTCTCTTGTGCCACTTGGCCCTCCTTGCTAGCTAACAGAATCCCGCCGCCGGTTGATACCGTGTCTGAGCGGAAAAGGGAATTGTGTTTCTCACGATGCCTCTTTCCCTGCTGAATCCGCTCTTATATTTCTTCCAGGCCCAGCCAGGACCCTCAAAGCAGCCAACTGATCCCCCCACAGCCCAGGTAATGTCCAAGAACCCAAGGGAAGGAAATAAAGGAGGGAGCTGGAGGTCTGCAGTCTTTTAACACCTCCTGTCTCCCTTTCTTGTTAGCCATCTCCAGAGGAGCAAGGAAAAGAAGCAAAGAAGGACAGCGCCCCCAGCAGCAGTAATGGGGAAAGCAGCAGGTGAGCCTCAAGGGCTGTGTGGTTTCCCATCCCCACCCCCTTTGTTTCTCCCTCCCCTCCATCAACGTGGCGGCTCATTTCTGGCTTGCTTCCTCCCTCCCTCACAGCAAAAAGAAGAGGAGTCGTAGCAGGAGCCGTGACCACAGACACAGGTAGGGATAATTTATGTTATTTTATTTTATTTATTAACAGCATTTCTGCACCGCCCCCCCTCTCCCGAAGGACTCGGGGCGGTGCACGCAGACCTCTAAAAAGGCAAAATGCGACAGTTAAAATACAGTTAAAACGGATTAAATCAGTGGCCAATTAAAACCAAATTATGGGAAATGTTAAAAAGAAACAATTGAAAATTACCGACCAATTAATAAAAGCCAATTAAAAACCAATTAAAACCAGATTAAAATACCCCAACCGATAGTACTAGGCCAGACCGCCGGAACAAAAAGGGTTTTAGTGCGCGCCGGAAGGTCCGTAGGTCCGTGATGGTCCAGATCTCCGGGGGCAGTCTCAAAGAGAGTCCCAGAAGAGAGTGATAGTCCCAGAAGAAGCGGGCAGGCCCTTGCTGGGGTTGGCATAGAAGCGGAGGGGATCCTCACATAAGGAAGCTGGCACAGAACCTTTTAAAAAAAAGGGCTCATGGGGTGTCAGCTGCCACCTCACACTTGCTTTCCGGGAACTCTGGGGAGAATGGCTGGAAGGCAGGGAAAACGTTTCGGGGAAAGCGAAAGTAATCGCTGTAATCTTCCCTTGACTATGGCAACGCTCTCTACATGGGGCTCCCCTTGAAGAGCATCCGGAGGCTGCAGTTGGTGCAGAGTGCGGCCACACGGGTGATTTTGGGGGCTCCTCGGAGCTCCCATATTATACCTCTCCTGCGCGAGCTGCACTGGCTCCCTGGGGCCTTTCAGGTGCGATTCATTGTGTTGGTTCTTACCTTCAAGGTGCTCCATGGCTTGGGACCCAGATACTTAACGGGACCGCCTGTTGCCACCATCAGCCTCCCGCCGGCCAGTGCGTTTCCACAGGGAGGGCCTCCTCGGGGTCCCATTGCCTGGACGTTGTCGTCTGGCAGCCCCAAGGGTTCGAGCCTTCTCTGTGGGGGCACCCTCCCTTTGGAACGAATTGCCCCCGGAGATCCGGACCATCGCAGACCTGCGGACCTTCCGGCGCACATTAAAGACCCATTTGTTTCAACAGGCCGGTCTGGCCGAACATTAATTTTGGGGTTGATTGGTTTTTTTAAAAAAATTATTTTTTTTTTAATAATTTTAATTGTTAACCCATTTAATTTATATTTGAAGTCTGTTTTTATATTTGAAGTCTGTTTTTTAGATGAGTGCACATCGCCCCGAGTCCCTCGGGAGAGTGGCAGTTGAGAAATCCAATTAATTAATTAATTAAGATAGATGCTGCCTCAAGGTCACCTGGCTGGAATAAGAAAGCAGCTGCATACCAGCCTCCTCTTGAACTGACCTTTCTGAAAACATTTTGCTGGAATCTGATTGGTCGTGGTGGTGCTGGTGGAGTGGGTTGTTTCAATGATAGGAGGCAATTAAAAGAAGGAAAAGTTGATCTTAAGGATTTGGCCTGTCGATTCTCAGTTCTGGCTATGCATTACAGGTAGTCGTGGACTTACGCCCACAGTTGAGCCCCACATTTATGTTTGCTAAGAGAGAAATTTGTTAAGCGGATTTTGTCCCATTTTACAACTTTTGCGGCCATGGTTGTTGAGTGAATCACTGCAGGAACACGGTTGTTCATTGAATCTGGCATTCTGGAATTTAATTTCTGCAATCATGTCTGTTACAAAGGTCACAAGTCCCTTTTTTCAATGCCGTTGTAACTTTGAACAGTTACTAAGCGAACTGTGGTAAGGCGAGGACTCTCCTACTATTCCTTTTTGAAAACAAACCCAAAACAAACCTTTTTGCCACTGCTTAGGAAAAAAAATGCTCATAAAATCAGGTTGCTCACATGATTAAAACATTAAAACCTTTTGTGAGCTGCGGCTGCAATTTTCAGGCTCCATTAACAAGTCGTGTACTGAGGGCTATCTGTATTTAACTTGTTTTTTTTTTTTTTAACTATGGTTGCTGTCACTGTTGCTTTTAAAATTCCTGATAAATTCCGTATTTAACAAATGGGAAAACTTGTCACAAATCATTCCATGGTTTGTTGTTGCTTAAATACTCATTCTGCTTTCTGAGGTTTTCCGATTCGTAGTTCGGGGCTAAACGGAGACTCGCTTCCCTCAATCATCCAGTTGCAATGAAAATACCAAAAGCAACATTTCACCAACCCCCTGATAACGGTTGTCTTCTTTGCCGCAGTCGGGACCGAGACCGCCATCGTAGACGCAGCCGGAGCCGGGATCGCCGCAGCCGCCATCGGAGCAGAAGCCGCCATCGGAGCCGCAGCCGGGATCGTAATAGGCGAGCCAGCCGATCTCGGAGCCGAGAACGCCGGCGGGAGGAAAGAGTCCGCTACCGCAGCCCGCCTCCCCCAGGGTGAGCAGCGTGATGTGGGCAAGATCATGATCTGGTTTTCCTAGATGAGATGGAAACTGATGAAGGAGAGAACCAAACTAGAACTTAAGGATAAATTTCCTGACGGTGAGAATGATTAACCAGTGGAATAGCTGGCCTCCAAATGTTACGGGTGCTCCATCGCTGGCGCTTTCAAGAAGAAGCCTGGACAGCCATTTGTCCAGAATGGGATAGGGCAGGGGTATCAAACTCAAGGCCCATAGGCTGAATGCGGCCCACAGGGTGCTTAGATCCGGCCCATGGGGCTGTCCTGCAAACAGCAAAGGACCAGTCTGCAGTGCCTCTGCCAGCAAAAATGGACCTCAGGAGGGTTGTGCGTGACACTTCCGGGCTCCATTTTTGGCTGTGACAGCCTCCTGCAGCCCTCTGCCAGCGAAAATGGAGCGAGCGGGAGTGGGGGCAACTCCCCAAACACAGCAAACCCTGTGGAGTTAACTTAAAGATTCCTTTAAGTAGGAGTGCCAGCAATCCCGCTAACAAGGCCATCCGGAAAGTGAATAGTTGTCTGCCACATCTATTCATTTCTGCTCCCCTGCCTTTTATCCCCAGAGCTAGGGTGGGTCTTCACTAGCAATTGTGGCTCTTTCTTCCCAAGGATCAGCCCATAGATTTCCACTGCTCTCCTCTTCTCTGCCTTCTGCGCATCCATGCATCAGCCACTTGACCCAGCTGTTCCTCCTCTTCCTCATCAGGCAGCTCCAGACCTAGGGGCTGTTGACTCTCCATCTGCGGGCTGATGGACGGCCCAGGCTCTGTCTCTTTTCTACCAGCTCCATTCCCCCTCTTTCCCCTTGGAGCTCTTAGGTTGCCTTGCTGCTAACCCTGACTCCCAGTCTGCGGCTCTAGAGGCCACAACACAACCTGATTTTATGCAGTGATAGCAAGCAAGGCCAGTCATGCTGTGTAACCCTTGCCGTGAGTGGGTTGCCCACTGCTGAAGTTGCGATCTGGGCTTGTGTTCTGTTTCCCCGCAGACGACGGTTTGGACACAGCAAGAGTCCCTTGTTCAGAGAAAAAAGCCCCCTCCGGTGAGTATTGCAACTGGGATGAGGGGAGTGGCTGAGAGGACACTCTCAACGCGCCTAGTCTCTTCTCCCCTGGCATCCAATCTGGGTCTGAATCACTCCACTTGTCTCCCAACGTAGAGAGCCTCTGGGTAGCTTGAGTCCCGAAGAGCGTGACGCTCGCACCGTGTTCTGCATGCAACTAGCTGCTCGTATCCGCCCTCGAGACCTTGAGGATTTCTTCTCAGCTGTTGGCAAGGTCATATTCCCTTCCCTTCTTCTCTGGCTTTGGCAAATTCTTACTTTGCCCCAAGCGAGGGTGAGCTTTCTGGCCCGTTCTGGTGCTTGGTTCCCAACCAACCAACCAACCTAGCTAGCACGGTCCGTGATTGCAATTAACTGTACAACAGTGTGGGCTCCTCGGTGTGGTTTTATCCGTAGTTTGGCCTAGTGGTTAAGGCGCTGGCTTAGAAACCTAGAGACCACGAGTTCTGGTTCCATCTGACACACAAAAGCTACCTGGGCGTTAATCACCAGGAGACAGTTCTACTTCCACCGTAGGCACAAAAGCTAATTGGGTGACTTTGGGCCAAACAGCAGGAGTCTGGGAGTTCTAGTCCCACCTTAGGCACAAAAGCTAATTGGGTGACTTTGGGCCAAACAGGAGGAGTCTGGGAGTTCTAGTCCCATCTTAGGCACAAAAGCCAGCTGGGTGACTTTGGGCCAAACAGCAGGAGTCTGGGAGTTCTAGTCCCACCTTAGGCACAAAAGCCAGCTGGGTGACTTTGGGCCAAACACCAGGAGACTGGGAGTTCTAGTCCCACCTTAGGCACAAAAGCCAGCTGGGTGACTTTGGACCAAACACCAGGAGACTGGGAGTTCTAGTCCCACCTTAGGCACAAAAGCCAGCTGGGTGACTTTGGGCCAAACATCAGGAGACTGGGAGTTCTAGTCCCACCTTAGGCACAAAAGCTACCTGGGTGACTTTGGGCCAAACACCAGGAGACTGGGAGTTCTAGTCCCACCTTAGGCACAAAAGCCAGCTGGGTGACTTTGGATCAGTCACTCTCTCAGCCCAGACTACCCACCACAGGGTGGTGGTGGTTGTGAGGGAAATGGGAGGAATGCATATTGTCTACGTTCACAGCCTTTAAACTTTATAAAAATAATAAAACTCAAATGGAACGATCCAATAAATTAAAAAAAGTAAAATAAAATAAACCCAGCCCTGAAACATTTGGCACCTTGGACTCTTCCACTAACCTTCTTTGTCGCTTCGGCCGGCCAGGTGCGTGACGTACGGATCATCTCCGACCGAAATTCCCGGCGTTCAAAGGGCATCGCTTACGTCGAGTTTTGCGAGATACAGTCCGTGCCGCTGGCCATCGGGCTGACGGGGCAGCGCCTCCTGGGCGTACCGATTATCGTTCAGGCTTCCCAGGTTTGAAACCTTTAATTTAATTTTTTTAAAAAAACCAACCTAAAATTTACAGTCACCAAAGTAATTAAGAACGAAGCGTGGGAATTGACCAGAGAAAGACGAAAATGTAATTTTTGAAATGCATATACCTAGTCCTTGACCTACAGCACTTCATTTACTGACCATTCAAGGTTGCAACGGCCCTGAAAAAAAAGCGACTTACGGCCGTTTTTCACACTTAACGACCGTTGGCAGCATCCATCCCCATGCCCACGTTTGATCCATATTTATGACCCGTTGTGCCGTGTCGTGATCCCCTTTTGGCGATCTTCTTCCCACGAGTCAAGTCAATGGGGGGGGGGGAAGGCAGATTCCCTTAACAACCAAGTCACCAACTGCAGTAGTTCACTTAACAACTGAGGCAAGGAAGGTGGGACAAAGCTCACTTAACAAATGTCTCGCTTAGCGACAAGGATTTTGGGCTAAACTGGTCGTAAATTGAGGACTGTCTATTTATTTATTTATTTAGTTACGGATGGGATGGAAAAATTAAGATTTGTGGGATTATGAGTGAGCTGGAGGGATGCTTGAAGCCCTAAGGATTAAATTGGGCAGTCAGGGATCCTGAGTTCCAGAGCCCAGTCTTTTTTCAAATGCTTATCTGTGTGTGTGTGTGTGTGTGTGTGTGTGTAAGTAAGATGTTGGGGTTGTCCCAAAGGTGCTTTTTTTCAAAAGGCAATCAGATTTGTGTTTTTACTTGGAAGACATTTCACTTCTTGTCCAAGAGGCTTCCTCCGGTTCCTCGGCATTACCGAAGAAAAGGAGGAAGCTCCTTGGACGAGAAGCGAAATGTCTTCGAGGAAAAACAAAGTCCAGTTTCTCTTTGAAAAAAACATCTTTGGGACAGCCGTGATCTGGATGGCTGAGAATTTCCGTAGACAAAACGGGGGAACCGTGGCTTGAAAAGCGAAGGGAGAAGGGGAGGGGGGCACTGATCTCTTATTTAAAAATCACTGCCATGACTGGATTATTATTAATTATATGACTTCCCTCGTTGTTCTAAATACTTAGGGCCCTGTGAATTTTGCTGCACACATGTTGTGCATTGACAATAAAGGATTGAATTGAATTGAGGGAAGCTTTTCTTTTTTTGGCCAAGCTTGGGATGACAAGCAATCCTTGACTTACGACTTGCGCTCGAGCCCAAAATTTACATTGCGAAGTGGGACATTCGTTCGTCTAATGAATTCTGCCCCCTGTTACAATTTTTCCTTCCCGCAGTTGCTCAGGGAACCACTGCGGCTGTTTTAATTGGATAACAGGAGAACCCGGCTTTCCCGTTGACGTTGCGTGTCGGGAAGTCACAAACGGGGGGCATCCCACAACAAGGTTGCGCCAGGACTCTGGGACCTTGCGACCGTCACAAATGCGAATCAATTGCCGAGCATCTGTATCTTGATCCATGTGACCACGGGGGATTGCTGCAGTCATAAATATGAAAAACGGTCGCAAGTCCCTCCCCCCCCCGCACTGTTGTAACTTCCAAAGGTCACTAAATGAACCGCTGTCATTCGAGGACTTCCTGTGTGCCTTTAAAAATAAAAAAGTGGGTAAACTACCTATTGTTGGGTAAACAATATATAAACTAAGATTGTTTCTTTACCTTTAAGTGCAGTAAACTTTAAGGAAAGTGTGATTGGCTGCAACTTCAATCAAGCAGCAATAAGAAGGAGCCAGAATCACTTGTGATTGTGGGTTACTGGATGTGGGTTGTTGGTTACTG
>JAEANM010027628.1:0-10512 GCA_017656035.1 Myanophis thanlyinensis | reverse complement strand
ACGGCTTCGTTGGGGTGGCCTGGGGTGGAAATATACAGCTGAGTGTCATCTGCATATTGATGGAAACTCACCCCAAAACCACAGATGATCTCACCCAGCGGCTTCATATAAATGTTGAACAGGAGGGGCGAGAGCCCCGACCCCTGAGGCACCCCACAAATTAGGGGCCTCGGGGTCGATCTCTGCCCCCCTGCCAACACATATATCTACAATTTCTTAAAGTAATTATGGGAAGTAATGCAGGCCAAAACCACTTTTATTCTGTCATTCTTGTGCAATACTCCAGAGAAGATGCACACCCAAGAGGGCTAGCTCTATTTTTATTAAGTCTACAAAAAACAGTCTTTCAAGTCTGAAAGTACATCTCTTCTTCATAGTCACTTGTCTTGCCCCATTTATTCGGAGGGCTCAGCTACCTCTTATTATATCATTGCCTAGTCTGTGGTTGTTCTTCCTATCTCCCACATATCATTACACTCCCATTGTGCTCTGATGCCACTCTTGGCCTTGAATTACAAGACTTAATAGTGCTAATATTTAAGCTTTCATAATACTTTCCTAATATTAAAACTTCTATTCTGACTGAGTGTTGCTGTGGCTTTGCATATTATGCTAACCCAGCCCCATGGTGGAATTATGATTCAGTGTATTATAAAAAAGTTAATTCTTTAAACAGATTAAACATATTTTGTGATTGCAGCAGGAAGGCCTACTCAGAATTTAACATAACTGAGTTTTGCATGTCATTCTGACTCTAAAGAATAGGTTTTAGAACATCCTACCTGGCAGGCATCCTTTCCACCTTCTTTGTACCCTGCACAGATCATATCAGCTTTGACAAGATCAGTTTGTAACTTAAATCCTTTGCTTTTATTATAGAGATCATTGCAGATCTTACGATCTACGATTGGTACTTCCACTTCCTGAAGGATTTGGGGCGATGCCAAGTTTTCTGTAGAAGAGAAAAATGGGACAATTTTCATTCCCAGAATGCAAAGGCAACGGATTTATGCACAATATGTAGATCTCTATATATTGCTAAACCACAACTTCTAACAGTCCCAACTAGGAAGATGAGTGATGAAAGATTTTGGGAAGTCTGATGTATTCCAGCAACATGTGGGCAGGTTTATAATGTGTATATATGCTGTGGAATACAACTTGCTACTTGTATAATCTTGTTTCTTATTGTATATTCTTGGGAGTCATAAAATTGCACACTTCATATTTTTAAACATTTAAAAAAGACTTCCATTAGTTTGCCTTCTATTTTATATTTAGTTTGGCATATTCAGTTTGGCACATTCAGTGATATCTCAAAATGTTTTTTTTTTACTGATTTTCCCAGACTAGTACTCTTAACTATTTCCAGGCCAGTGCAAGCAACTCATCTGTACTTTGAAACCTACCATTATCTTTTCCACCTCTCTGTGTATAGTTTAATTTGATAGATACCCACCTATATATTTTAGTTCTCCAGTTCTATCACTCTTCTTTGTTCAAAATAAATGAAATAAGACCAAAAGTTTCATAGAGATGGATTTTCTCACTCAGTTTAGCAATGGCAATAGCATTTAGCATTTATGGTATATACCACTTCACAGTGCTTTACAGCCCTCTCTATATGCAGTGTAGAGAGTCAGCATATTTCCCTCAACAATCTAGATCCTCATTTTACTGACCTTGGAAGGCCTTGAGCCTGTGAGAATCGAACTGCTGGCAGTCAGCAGAATTATCCTGCAATACTACATTGTAACCACTGTACCACCATGGATCATATTACTTTACTCCATGACAATTCCCATAAAGACTTTTTTGTCTGTGATGCAACACACATCAAGTCATGTTGAGGAAGATTATGGAAAGCCTTTAAAAACCCACATAGGAAAAACAGCCTAACGGCAGCTTTCTTTTCCCAAATAAAGACACGAAAGGAAGAAAAAAGCAAGCAAGCAAACAAAAATAAATCACATATAGTTCAGCTTTCTGGGTCTCTTTGAGAAAAATTAAACATGCTTCCTTCGGTTTTCCTCACCTGAAGACCCAATCCGTCCCCATCCAGTGACCCAGCATTTTGTATCTGCAGGAAACTCTGCAGAAGATGTTGGCAAGCAGATGGGAAGGATATAGTCATTGAAAGTCACTGGGGAATCCAGCTCCACTAAAGTAATGTCCCCACTGGAGCCCTCCTTGCCATTGTAGTCAGGATGAGAGATGAAACGTTTAACGGTCGATGTTACCATATTTGGAGAAGGGTCCTGGAGTTTGTAAGCACCCAACTGTACTTCATAGGGTGTTTCAGGGCTGAAAATTGAGAATCAAAAGTGAAATATAAGTTCTTGCAGGAATGTTTGCAGAATGTGGTAAAAAAAATAAAGAGGGTGACTGTGATCCAAATTCAGCCCACTTTTTATGTGCTTCCTGTATAAGATCCATATGAAAAAAATGAGAAAACTCATCAACTCTTTAGTTAAAATTGTTATTGTATGCAGCTGAGTAAGGTAGTGGATTACATCCAATTGTGCGCAGGGTATCTTTCTCCTTGGTGGGAGAAGCCATGGATAGGTTATTGCGACTCAGGAAATAACTTTTCTTGTTTATCATTTGGACATCATTAGTGTCTATCATCAGTGTCCATGATATTCCATTATTTCTTGCAAAGAGTCAATTCCAATTGAGTCCTTCCCTGGATTCAAGCGATGATGCCAAATGAGAAATTATTGAGGGCCAATGTTTGAGTCTCTTCAATGCAACCAAAGGAAAAGAGTTGTCCGTTGAAAGAAGTGAAATACTGTATTTTAAATGACGCAAGTGTTATATTTGTTAATATGCTTTATTTTTTTTTAAACAATAATATAATTGTCTGAATCTGCTTTTCTCTGGGATGTTTTCACTTTATCAAATTTATTGGCTACTTATCTTACTACAGGGTAACTCTGGGAGGCTTACAATATTAAAAGCTAAAACTGTATAAATAAAATTTGACAAAATTCTACAAAATACAAAATACTCTTTAAGATGCCTTTAGTTTTAACCAGTGTTTTCTCAACTTTGACAACTTTAAGATGTGTGAATTTTAATTCCCAGATTTCCCCAGCTAGCATCAAGTTGATGCTAAGGTTGAGAAACACTGATTTAAACAGAAAACTTTGCATTTGGCTGGACTTTGCAAACCTTGACATTTTCTTAGGTTTAAAAATGAAGAGAGGTTATTTTCTTTTACAGGTAGTCTTTGCCTTACAACAGTTCACTTAGTGACTGTTCAAAGTTACAACATCACTAAAAAGTGAGTTATGATCATTTTTCACCCTTTTGAACATTGTAGCATCCCCACGGTCATGTGATTTACATTCAGATGTTTGATAACCAACACACATTTATGACAGTTGCAGTGTCCTGGCATCGTGATCATCTTTTGCAACCTTCTGACAAGCAAAGTCAACGGGGAAGCCAGATTTGCTTAACAAATACGTTATTAGTTTAACAACAATTCACTTAACAAATGTGGCAAGAAAAGTCATAAAATGGGGCAAAACTCACTTAACAAATTTCTCACTGAACAATGGAAATGTGCTCAATTGTGCTCGTAAGGTGAGGACTACCTGTATTCCTCTTTTCTAATACTCTGCCAGTTTGTTTCCACATCAGTGTTTGAGGCCGAGGCCTCCACTTCCATTTACTGTATAGAACACAGTTTCTCAGCTCATGCCACGTGATGTATTGTGATGATTTTTGTCTTTGCACTTCTGGGGTGGGTGTGGCCTCTGTATGACACATCCGGCTCACAGGCCACCAGTTTGACACCCCTGGTATAGAAGCTGAATGGACTGGAAAATCTGCCTCACCTCAGTCTAGTTGGCTAATTTAGGGAAGTTTCAGACAGGGTGGAGTTGATTTAAGTCGATTTAAATCATGATTTAATTTAAAGGCTTAATTTAAATCAACTCAATTTAAACCATAGTTTTTAAAAAACAACTGACATGTCTGTCCCTCAGTAGCTCCTCCTCTGACCTGCTGTTGACTCACTGACAGTCCCAATATTGCAGAATGTACAGCCTCATGCTATATAGCTAAGCTCCATTTCATGCTGAATAAACTAAATTATTAATGTATCTTAAATAGAAAACTAGATAGATTTTTACTCCAAAAGCATTTTATTAAAATAAATTTGATAAAAATGAAAAAAATCTGATTTAAATAAAAAAAAATCCAATTTTTTAATTATTCTTTTTTTAAAAAATCATACATTTTTATCCACCTTGATTTAAGAGAGGCTGTGTGACTGACCCAATTTATTTTTCTAGCATTATAAAGTAGCTTCAGCATTTTTAAAGCCTGAGGCAGTCTTGCTGCTCTGCTCTGATAGGAACATCATTCAGCCACCATTCCCACCATTCTGCTTCTTCTGCCTTTACTCGATTGCCTGACTACACTTCTTGAAACCCACAACTCTGATGACAGAATCATTCAGCCAAATTTCCAGCTGCCTCTGGAGCATAACGACACTGCTGTATGGTAATGTCTAATGTTCTAATGTCTACTCACAATTTGAAGCAGTGAGCTGCAGATAGTACCCAGTTGGAGCTGATGAGGGAACCTCCGCAAATCAGTCTGTTGGCTTGAAAAATGCTCACTTGCCAGGGCCATTCCCCTTCAACAGCTGCCTGCCCTCCAACAATCCGTGGCATCACAGGCTGCCCACAAGCTGGGAGGAAGGAAGATTTACAGCAAGAAGAATACCATGACCATCCAACAACATTTCTACTGGCAAAAACATTTTAATGTTCATCATCTTCTTTTAATGACCCCATGATCCCTTGCATTGTGGAGTCTGGGCAACTGAATGGAGCTAGCCAAGTGTTGGCTAGCCAGATGCCCTTCCTGTCACCAATGCGGAATTTTGTTCAGCAGATACATTCTCATTGTGCCCAGAGAGAGATAATCTGCCTCTACCTAGGATCGAACTCACAGCCTCCTGATTGTGAGGCGAGTGCTTCACCTCTAGGTGACCACAATGCTCTTTCTTCTTTTTTAAAATGTTAATTTGCTTTAAAATATTTCTATTAACATTCCACATTATACATGAAAATGTTGCCTGGATGCTATTTTTCTGTGTTTGACTGTGAGTACCTTCAGTCACAGCTGGGGGTGATGAAGCTGTAGTCCAATGCTTCTAGTGGCTATCAAGATTGGAGAAAGTGATTTTATATTGGGTAATTGGGCTTATCAGTAGCCAAAGTTATATTTTTAAATTATATAATTCAGGATTCATCTAGTCCACAGGGAGAAATCTTGCTTGTTTCTGATTAATAATGTGTTACATTATTACAGTGATTGTCATTACAGTGACAAAGTGATGTGTTGGCCCTAGATTTAGATGGGAAACCATTAGGACATCCAATACTGTGAACTAGACTGGGAAATTGAGAAAATGTCATGGAAGAAGTCAAAGACAAATCCCTTCCATATTTCCATAAGAAAACCATGTGGATGTATCTGTGTAGTCATCAGGGGTCAACCATGGGTCACAAGAGTCTTTATATTGTGTGTCAGAAGAATATCTGAGAAGAATAATTAGGGTCATTAACAATGTCACTCAAGAAGAATCATATAGAAGAATAGTCTTAAATTTATACAGCCCTTAATTTCTTATGAAATTTAATATCCATTTCTTTCTTTGCAGAAAGGTTTTCCATTGAAGCATAACACCTACCTGCTTCTACATTAGCAGCATCTGAAGAAATAAAAGCAAAAGAAAGTTATTTCAAAAATAGAAGAGAAAACTAAAAAAAACCCTGTATGTACAAACTCAAAACAAGAGACGTTAGTTGCAAACTCTTCCCAGTGGGTTATAAAATTAAATATACCTAGCAATCATATTGCAGGTTTATATTTCTGGCACTAATGTCAGAATGCACGCAATGCCAAATTTCATTTTGGATGTATCAGAACTAGATCTTTAAGGTACTTTATTTTAATTTTAGAAAATGACAGTAGGTGATGTATCGCATGTTGACTTCTTCTGGCCTAGGGACTATAGGATTCCATGACTAAGAAAAAGCAGATGTATTAACTTTTGGACTGAAATATTCTCTTCATGTTTGCATAAATGTGTATAGGTAGTTTTTGATTTATTCATTTAACAACAGTTCAAAGTTACAATGGCATTCACAAAAGTGATGTACAACCTGTTATTCAAGTTATGACTATTGCACCACCCTGGCAGTCACATGATCACAATTTATGTCTTTGGCATGTAGCTCACAATTATGACCAGTTGCAGTATACTGTGTTCACATGAACAAATTTTGCAATTTTTTCAGCTGATTTATCAATATCAGTTGTAGAAGTGGATTTGCTTATAGTTGCATGATTTTCTTAATGATCACACGATTCGCTTAATGACAATGGAAAATGGGCATAAAATTTGATTCAGTCTTGTGATGACTCACTTAAAGACTGTCTCACTTCACGACCAAAATCCGGGTCCCAATTGCGGTCCTAAATGAAAGATCACCTATACAAAATGTATGTAATTGGGCCCACTGTATTACTTAGGTTCTTTTTGATAATGCATTTTCTTCTTGCATCAAAACAGCAGATGTTCATGTATGAAATCTTGCAAGAATACTTCCCCAGAGGTGCAGTCGAGCATGGAAAAAATAACTGCCTTATTTTTATCCCCCATTCTACTCTTTGTAAATATAAATTGTAAATCTAGCCACAGGGATTGCAAGCCAGTGACTTCTGTGCTGGTCCCAAGGCTGGGTAAATAGAGAGGGTTGCATCAGGAAGGACATCTGGCGTAAAAACATGCCAAATTTAAACATGTGAATCATCAGTAATAATTCCATATTGGATCAGTCAAGGCACGGGTTAACAATGACTGTCACCAGTGCTGTTGACCTACATGGAGCTGGAGGAATTTGGACTACTGTTGGTCAAAGAAGGAGAGGAGACAGAAGGATTCGTAGACAGAGAAGAGGAAAGGCAGGAGTATAGGTCTGAGAATAGGGAATCTTAACATTGGCACAGTGACAGGGAAAGGCAGACATGATGGAGAGAAAGAAGGTAGATATACTATGTGTATAGGAGACCAGGTGGAAGGGTAGCAATGTGCATGGTATTGGAGGGGGATATAAACTGTTTTATTATGGTGTGGATAGGAAGAGACATGGGGTAGGAATGATCCTGAAGGAGGAGCTCATGTGGAATGTTTTAGAGGTGAAAAGAGTGTCAGACAGGGTGATCAGTCTGAAGTTGGAAATTGAAGGGGTAATGTTGAATGTAGTCAATGTAGTCAGTGGTTATGCTCCACAAGTAGGGTGTGAATTAGAAAAGAAGGAGAGATTCTGGAGTGAGTTAGATGAGGTGATTTGAGAGTATTCCCAGAGAAGATAGAGTGATGATTGGGGCAGATTTCATTGGGCACATTGGTGAGGGAAACAAAGGCAATGTGGAGGTGATGGGCAGGTTTGGAGCTAAAGAAAGAAACCTAATGACATTGCTTTCCTTTTATCTATATAAATGGAGTAGGCTTAAACTAGGTAGGCTCAGTAGCTATTCAAGTGTTAAAATGGGATCTCTCTCTCCCCCCCCTTTTTATCCTTATCTTAGAAGAAAATTAGGGGATGAGGAACAAGCATAGAAGCATCATAGAGCACACCAATATTATAGAATTTTGTTGATTTTAGCATCTCATCTCAGCAGTGGGAAAAGCCCCTGAAGTTCAGTCCCTATCCACAGCTCATGTTTTTTTCTAGCTTCAGAAGACCAAAATGAGCTACTGCCTCTCAGAAATATATTTTATGAAGTAAATTTCCTGACTGCTAAGAGATTTCTCCCTTTTTCAATGATTCTCCTGGTCTGAAGATATTCAATATTGGGTATGAGAATACTGTATTAAACATGATTTCAAACTCATAGGAAAAATGCAGGATATGAAAACAGTAAAAGCAAATCTTCAGAATCTATGTTTCTCCTTCTCTGTTCTCTAATCTACCACAGGCATGATTCACTCCTGAATATCACTGAGGCTGGGGTTTCAATGAAAAACTTCTGCTTTTTATTTCCCATGTCGATGAACTAAGAGGACTAAAACAGGAACTAAATTCAATCTACACACATCACAGTTCTCAACCACCATTTCTAAGCACCCAGATGGGATTTCAGTGAATAATCTCTTTATGAAAAACAAATGTTTTACCTTGCTACAAATATACAAGAGGATTTTTTTCTGCCACTCTCCAGATAACTTTTGCTAACCTAATGGTTTGAGGCTTTGTTAGATTTTAATTTCCAAATCATCCCAAACCTCACATCTATCTTGGCTAAGGAATAATCGGAATTATAAACCAAATGATCAAGATTCCAGTTTGAGGAAGACTGCTGTGCGTAGCCCATCTCTTTTTACCCCCTTATTTCCAGAACATTTCTGAGATTGTAGACCATCTACATTCCCACTGTGGTGAAATTACATCGAATCAGCTTTCAAGAAATTTATCTATTTTTTTCTTTGAAACATTTATCCCTGCTCTCTGGCACAGATGAAAAGAGGCCTTGGCTTTACATTAACTAGTCATTATAGATCTGATTCTCTTTTTGGAGACCCCTATTTTCCCTTCTCGCATCCCACCCACTATGATCCCATCCCTCACCTTGTAGCACCAACACCAGCAGCAGCCAAACCACCAGAGAAGTGGGAATGTGTGCCATGGTCCTTTCCCCGCTCATGTATTTCCGTCTTGAAATGACCTTTGAATTATTGTTCTTCAGGGAAAGCTGTTTTATTTCAGTTTCTGTTATCTGTGCCATAAAGCTAATTGTAAAGGTGAAAGAGTATATAGAGAGAAGCATTTCCTTCTCCTCCTCCTTTTGTTCCTTGTTCTTACACATTTTTAATAAGGAGAAGAGAAAAGGAAAAAATGACCATAGAAACATAATTATGTGATGTAAATATATATTTAATATATAAAATAGAAAGCGCTGCACACATCATGTATGTACATACAGAAAGACATTTTATTTATTTAAAAAATTCACATCTGAATTGATTTACTTAACATATTTAACATAGAACATAGAATGTCAGAGCTGGAAGGGACTTTGGAGGTCTTGTAGTCCAACCCAGAAGAGCTTATACCATTTTGGACAAATCTTAAAAGCATTCATTGATGGAGCACCCACAACTTTTGAAGGCAAACTGTTCCACTGGTTGACTGGACCACCTTGATTCTCACTGTCAGTGACATGTTTCTTTAGTTCTAATTTGCTTCTCTTCTTAGTTAATTTCTGTCCATTGCTTCTTGTTTTGCTTTGTGCTGCAAGACAATGACCAGCTCATGAGGAGCATGTAGCTAACCTTGGTCGATCTTTGAAAAGCTAAGCCAGGTCAAACCTGGGGAATATGTCTATGGTAGACCACTTAGAAATCCTAGGACTATAGTCATGGACAAAGACAAAATAATAATAATAATATAAAGCAACATTTCACAATAAGACAAGAGCAAGCCATGTCTTTATCCCTGCCAGTGAAACAATATAGAGTTAGCAATATGGAATTTTTTCTATGGAATTAGTAGCAATACAGCTCTACTCAAGACAAGTTTTTGTTTACCTTACTTCACAATATTATATTTCAACTTGAAATGGTATATAATATATTACTGTATAACAGTATATTTCAACTTTCAATACTTCAAAATGAACTTAAATATATGAATGTATCAAGGCCACATTTCTACCAATCCTGAAAATGGGGCTCTGAATGGAGAAATTATTCAAATATAGAATGAAGGATGATGGGCAAGGCATAATTGATGCCGAAGTTATGTCTTGTAAGCCTTACACTACCATTTTAAAAGGATAGTGAAATGTGACATAGATGTCCAATAGCGTTCCATCGATAGTCATTTATACTGTAATTCCTTATCTATTGCCTGCCATAATTCTTGAACAAGTCAGGCCAAGCAGGCTTTATTGTCATTTCAACAATATGCAGTACAGTACACAGTGAAACAAAACAACATTTCCCCAGATGCTACATCAGATAACAGATTTTTAAAAAAAGCAGGCCATAGAACTACACATAACTTTAAAACTAAAAATTTAGAAAAAACTATAAATACACAAAGTCTAGTTCCAGTTTCTTTGTGTTGAGGAGTCTGGTGGCTTGTGGAAAGAAACTATTACACAGTTTGGATGTGTTGGCCCGAATGCTTCTCTACCTCTTTCCAGATGGCAGGAGACTGAAGAGTGTGTATGAGGGATATGTATGGTCAGCCACAATGTTTCTGGCTTTACGGGTGCAGCATGTGGTGTACATGTGCATGATAGATGGAAGAACAACCCCGATGATCTTCTCCGCCATCCTACTATTCGCTGTAGGGCAGTGGTGAAATTCAATTTTTTTTACTATCAGTTCTGTGGGCGTGGCCACAGGATTAAACATCACCAAGCACAGAATTACCATTATCATTACAACTTCACCAAAGTTACAATGTAATAAGGGGA
>JAEANM010027627.1:0-10512 GCA_017656035.1 Myanophis thanlyinensis | reverse complement strand
AATTTAAAAGTCAACAATTAAAATTTAACCCCCAAAATTAAGGTGTTAGGCCAGACCAGCTAGCTGGAAAAGGTGGGATTTTAGGGCATGCCAGAAGGCCCAGAGGTCTGTAATTGTCTGAATCTCAGGGGGCAATTCGTTCCATAAGGAAGGTGCAGTCACAGAGAAGGCTCATACCGTCAGGGCTATCAGGCAACATCGACCCAACAATGGAACACCGAGGAGACCTGCCCTGTGGGAATGCACAGGTCGATTGGAGGCTGATGATGGCAACAGGTGGTCCCATAAGTACCCGGGTCCCAAGCCATGGAGCGCTTTAAAGGTGAATACCAACACCTTGAACTGTACCTGGAAGGCCACAGGAAGCCAGTGCAGCTCGCACAAGAAAGATGTAACATGGGAGTTCTGAGGAGCTCCCATAATTACCTGCGCAGTTGCATTCTGTACTAACTGCAGCCTCCGGATGCTTTTCAAGGGGAGCCCCATGTAGAGAGCATTGACATAATCCAGACGGGAAGTAACAAGGGCAGAAGTGACTGTGCGAAGAGTGCCCCGATCCAGAAAGGGCCACAACTGGGCAATCCTACGGACCTGATAGAAGGCCCCCCTGGAGACGGCTGCAATATGTTCTTCCAATGACAGCCGTACATCCAGGAGGACACCCAGATTGCGAGCCCCCTCCGTGGGGGACAAAATTTTGCCCCCCCACAGCCAGCGATGGAATAAGCTGGCTGTATCTGGGCGCAGGAAACCAAAACCACTCGGTCTTGGCCGGATTGAGCTGGAGCCTGTTTTGACCCATCCAACTCTGCACGGCCTCCAGGCAACAGCCCATCACTTCGACAGCTTCGTTGGGGTGGCTTGGGGTGGAGATGTACAGCTGCATATCATCCGCGTACTAGTGAAAACTTACCCCAAGACCACGGATGATCTCACCCAGCGGCTTCATATAGATATTAAACAGCAGGGGGGAGAGCACTGACCCCTGAGGCACCCCACAAATTAGGGGCCTCAAGGTCGATCTCTGCCCCCACGCCAACACGAATTGCGAGCAGCCAGAGAGGAAGGAGGAGAACCACCACAAAACGGTGCCACCCACTCCCAACCCCTCCAACCACTGCAATAAGATACTGTGGTCGACAGTATTGAAAGCCACTGAGAGGTCTAATAGGACCAGGACAGAGGAATAACCCCTGTCCCGAGTCCTCCAGAGATCATCAACCAACGCGACCAAAGCCATCTCCATCCTAAAACTGGGCCTGAAGCCCGATTGGAGAAGATCCAGATACAACGCTTCATCCAGATGCTGGGGAAGCTGTCATGCCACCATGGTCTCAACAACCTTCGCTAAAAAGGGAAGGTTGGAGACCGGCCGATAGCTAGACAACAAGGCTGGGTCCAGGGATGGCTTCTTGAGGAGAGGTCTCACCACCGCCTCTTTCAAGGTGGCAGGCAAGAACCCCTCTCTCAAAGAAGCATTGATAATCCCCTGGAACCAACCTCGCGTCACCTCCCGGGTAGCCAACACTAACCAGGAGGGGCATGGGTCTAATGAGCATGTGGTGGCATTAAGGCCACCCAGCAATCTGTCCACCGCATCTGGGGTCACAGGGTCAAACTCCGCGCAGATGGTCTCACCCAAGACCAGCCCCGCCCTCCCATCCAGAAATGCCCAGAGTCCAACCCTCTCCAAATCTGAGTGATTTTATCTTGCAGAAAACAAGAAAAATCCTTGGCCCACCCCTGCAAAGGGTCCTCCCACTCCCCCACCTCAAGAAGGGAGCAGGGGACCCTAAACAGGGCAGCCAGGCAGTTTTCTGCAGATGCAATAAGGGCTGAGAAGTGAGAATGCTTCGCCACCCTTATCGCCACTAAATATGTCCTAATATGGGATCGTAGAAGTGTTCGGTCAGATTCAGAGTGGCTAGACCTCCAACCACTCTCTAGGCATCTTTTCCGGATTTTCATCTCCCTGAGCTCCCCGGAGAACCAGGGGGCCAACTGGGATCAATGCCGGGTCAGAGGCCACAAGGTCACAACCTGATCGAGGGCCTCGGCTGCCACCCTATCCCAGGTGGCTACCAGGTCCCCAACAGGGTCATGTGTGTGTGCCTCGGGAAACGGCCCAAGCTCTGTCAGGAACCTTTCGGGGTCCATCAGGCGCCTGGGGTGGAACCATTTTCTTGGCTCCACCTCCCTGCAGTGGGGGGGGGGTGTGGACCGGAAGTCCAGTCTAAGGAGCGAATGATCCGACCATGACAGGGGCTCAATTAAAACATCCCCTAACCCTAGATCATTCTGCCACTGTTCCGAGACAAAAACCAGATCCAGGATGTGACCTCCCATGTGGGTGGAGTCCCAAATTACTTGGGTCAGGCTCATGGCTATCATGGAAGCCAAGAACTCCTGAGCCATCCCCGAGGTTGCGCCAGCAGAAGGGAGGTTGAAGTCCCCCATAACCGTAGGTCTAGGGATCTCCACCGCCAAGCCAGCTATAACCTCGAGGAGCTCAGGCAGGGCTGACATCACATGGCAGGGAGCCAGGTATGTGAGTAGTAGGCCCACCTGAACCCCAGAACCCCACTTCACACAGAGGGATTCACATCCGGCTATCTGCGAGACAGTGACTTCCCTAGGACATAGATCTTCCTTAATAACCATCGCCACCCCCCCTCCTTCCCTGAGCCCTCGGCCAATGAAAAACTCGAAACCCAGGTGGGCAAAGTTCAACCAGAGGAACATCCCCTCCGGGCCCATGGAAGCTAGTGCCCTGTTTTTCCTAATCAGTGCACAGCTGGTCAAACAATTCTTGCATAGCTTTCTAGATTTTCTTGGAAGGGAAACCTCTACAATCCAAAATAAATACCAGATACTACTTACATATCTTCTCTTTTCTCTTATCTCCTGCAGATTAAAAAAAAAGTGAAATGAGTGATAAACATGCCAGTTTCCAATAGCTTCATTATTTTTATGTGTCCTTGGAACTTGCATGGATAAGAGGCATTCTTTTAAAATAAAAATATCCCATCTCATTTTCATTCTTTTGATATGGGGTGTGGGATGGATGAGAACAGTTATAATCTTTTTGTGGTATAACTGGCAGGCAGACTTGCTATGTACTCACTCTCCATTTTTTGTGGTGTTTTTTTGTTGCAAGCGGAAGTTAACTGGTAAAGTTAACAGCATGAAAGGGTTTACTTATTCTCATGGTTACGTAAATTGTGGTAGTTTAATTTGCTTTATGGAGTTAATTTTGACCTAGTATTTCATGTCTATTATTATTTCTACATGTGTCCAAATCATTTAAATGGTTCAATTTTTGAAGTAGTTGTTGATGGGGAAGAAAAAGAAAATAAGAAAAAAATAGCAAAGAAAGAAAAATAAGAATATAGAAAAGAAAATAGAAAGAAATATATAAAAATAATTTCTCTCTTCATCATAACAAATATAAACAAATTTAGTAAGTTATCACCTTCTCTTAAAATACAATAAATAATTCTTTTCTACATAAACAAACCTCTCCAGCTGTATTCTGATCAGCAAAAGTCCATCAGACATTAATAATCTATAAATTCTTGATTAAATAAACCAACTTTATATACCTTCCTTTTACTTTTAATAATCTTGATCATTACACCCTGCAAATAATGTCTTAAAACTTAATTTCTCTTCATATTTTCTTTGTTCCTTTTCACAAAATTCTCCAAAGTTTTAACAAGCTGCTTTTCTAAATCCAATATACGAAGATTATTCAGATCACTCTGTTGGTTTATTATCTAAGCATCCCTGCAGATGATTATTATGACATTAGTCAGTTTCTTTTGTATGTCCAGCCTAACATCCTTTTCTATGTCATTCTTGTAACCTCTCATTTTAAAATCTACTGTGAAATCTATCTCTCTTATACGATACTTGTTCTTCTTCCACAGCATTTTTAATAACAATCTACAGAGGAAGACACTACTATAGATTAAGTCTGGTTCCATTGTTCAAAATGCCCTTCAGTATGTCCAATGTTAATATATTTTGCTCCATTTTTAATTAGACAAATATGTTTTTCTCCTTTAATTATACTGTTTATTTATTTACAGTTCTTAGTAGTGTCTAATCTTCAGAGTCCTATCCTATCATTTTTTCTTTTAAGAATTCAAAACAAGTATTTTCACATTGGAGGGATACTTATAATAATTCCAAAATGTTATTTCAATTTACCTGGATTAAGCTGTAATTTTCTATAATCAAAATTTTAATCACACATTTTCCAATTTTTACAGAAAAATAAATGTTTAAAGTTGATTTGAAATTTATTTTGCTAAGGATTGAATGAAAATCACCTGGTGCTATAAAGTTCCTAACAGATGGAAACTGGTTAATAAGCAATTTCTCCAAAGTTCATGTGAGCTCTGGAAGATGAAGGAACAGTTATTTTGTTTTCTTCAATAGACAGTATCAAGTCTGGTATTGTAACTATAATGAAGAGAAATAAATTGGATTTAAAATTAAATGGAAAATTAAACATTTCCATGGGTTGCAAAAAATAACATAATTTAATAATTATTTTACTTTATCAAGTCTCTCTGAAGTTAAAAATTGTCTTCATGGAATTAAGGTGATCAAATATGAAAGCCATTTCGAAAAATAAACAACAGACTGAGCATCAAGAATAGAGCAGAAAGAGTGACACACTTTCAGTATAACATTTGGGTAAGTTTAAAACTAGATATCATGTGTTGTAGCATCTGTGGTCTTCTATTTCATTCTTTTCAAGTTTTGCAAATGCATTCTAGAATTATGGATTAAAATATTTTGAGATTAAAAAATAAAAGTATTTTATACAAACTATAGGAATGTCTAATACTTTACTTGAAGTCAAAGTACCTTCTAGAACCAAATATACTGTACAAGATTGAATAGGAAGAAGGGCCAAGAGAAACTGAGTATCAGTATCTAAAAGGGCATTTTAACTGGAGGGGGGGGTTTCTGCTGAAGAATATTAGCCATTGTCTATATATTATTTGGGGCCTTTTAGATTTGACACATTTTTTCTTATTTCTGCTGCAAGGTCACTGAGAGGGCGAAGGGGGAGTTGGAAATGGCAACTTGGAATTGCTATCTTGTTTTCATTCTTTTAGGTGTGGTTCTCATGAGAACTTTCTCCGGACAATTGACACCTGGGGGGAAGTGTCTCAAGGGGTCGTTGGATCTCTTTTTGAAATGGTTGGAGAGAAATTAACATGTGATATTCAGGGGGGTGGAACTTTCAGTTTTACTTGGGTGGAGAAAGCCCAGGAACTTTAGATTTGGGATTTCTCCAAACCATACCAGAACAATAAAATCTTCAATAAAATCTTATTCCTTGGAATTTGTCTTTTTGGAGTTCTGATTGTGTTTCTGATGTTGTGTGGAACCATGACATTATCCCAAATCCCAAATCCCCAAAAAAGGAAAAAAATCTGCTGATCTTGACGGCTGGAGTCTTGAGCCCTGGTGCTCTCCCAAAGTTTTGGATTGTGAAAGAGCTCAAGGAAGATGGAAGAAAAAAGCACCGCTGCTACAGGTTCGCCTATGGGAGCAGTGGTGGCGGCTCTCAACAAGTCTGCCAGCCTGATGGAGACGACGTTGACCGCCATCGTAGGATCGTCAGGCACAGAACCTGAAATCCTGCAAGGAGCCCAACGTAAAGGGCAGCTGATTTGGTCGAGTGTCCAAGAGGAGCCAACAGGGAGCCCCAGAGGTCAGGATTCGCCCACTGCCTCAACCGGTGTTGAGCTGGAGGGAGAGATCAAACTTTGAAGCAGTGGAACCGAGGAGCCAAGCCATCCTGCCCTCCACCCAGGCCATATCTGTGGGAAGCCTGCAGGAGCAGCTGGAGCATCTGTATGTGGGGAGTGTGTCTCACTTTCAGGCTGGACTGCCAGCTGGATGGGTGCTTCCCCCTCCAAAACTATTTTTCACTCCACAGGCCAGCGGAGGAGCAGCAATCGGGGCAGCGCAGCCCTGGACTGGGTCCGGAGCAAAACAGGGGGCCTCCATGCCAGGCTCACCAGCTGCGGTGGCCATCAGAGGCAGCCCTGGACCACAAGCTGCCTCGCCAGTCCCAATTCCCATGGCTGGAGCTGCAGGATTTTGACAGGTGCCTCAACTCCCACCCGCAGTGCAGATCCCACCAGGTTGGGCCTTCTACCCTGGGCAAGGATGAGTCCAGTACCAGTGGGGCCCAGCACAACTGACTTGGGCACCTCCACCCCTGGCACAACTGCAGGGATCATTACCCGCACAGGCCCAGCCAGCACTATGGATCCACTCATAGCACCAAGGCCACCTCCTTTCAAGGCGACATTCAATGGGACCCCGGAGAAGTTGGCCTATTTCTTGAATAGCATCCAGCTGCACTTCAATGCATATGGGCATCGTTGCCATCACCTATATAATGAATGAAGGAGAAACTGCAGAGTGAGTGGCCAAAATGAACCAGCAAGAGGCACCAGAGCTGGACAACTTCCATGAGTTCATGCAAGCAGTGAGTGAGTGTTTTGAAGATACTGCACAGAGGGAAGAAGCAGAAGCAGAGATCAAGGTGATCAAGCAGAGAGGTAGGCACCCTAAGGACTATATTTGGGAATTCTGCAGGCTGGGAAGCTCCGAGACTGGCCTGATCACCTGTTGATTTACTATTACAAAGAGGCCTTGGATCCAGAACTTCACAAGGTGTGCGGAATTCGAGGAGCTCCTGAGCAGATCCATGATTGGAATCACCTAACTGTGGTGATGCACCTCGAAATCTATCACCATTGGAAAGCTCCAGTGGCGAAGCCGGCGTGGAAGACCACAAGGAGATGACCAGCAGTGCAGGCCCGTCACCCAGCCCCTGGGCCCAGCCCACAGCAAGTGATGTGCTTTAGATGTGGTCAGATGGGCCACCGTGCCTCCGAGTGCCTCATGCCAGCCCCTGTCCCATTTGCGAAGCCAGCGGCCCCAGCTAAACTGAAGAAAGGTCCACCACGGAAACCCAAGGAAACAGTGAAGTCTGCAAAGCAAGCCCTCAAACTGATGGCCGAGGAAGGGGAATTGCTGACCCCACCAAATAGCCCCGAGCCAAGTGATGACATGAGCAACGACCCATTGGTGAGTGTGGACATTCCCCCCTTCCTCACTGAGGACTGCATAGCAGTCCCCAGGACAGGGAAACAGAAAGCCCTAGACACTCTTTTAGATACAGGTTGCACAAGGTGCATGGTGAGCCAAGCGATAGTTGAGGAACTAGGCATTCATACCCAGCCCCTACCCTGGCCGATACATTTCGAGCAGGCTGACAGAAGCCTAATGCGGGGTGCACTGGCCACCTTAATGACTGAAACACTCCGTTTAGAGATGAGCGATCATTGGGAAATCATCTGATTGGTGGTGGCCCCCAAGATGATCGACCCCCTGATGTTGGGGCTAGCCTGGCTTGAAAAATGGCCCCACAATCATGTGGGAGAAAGGCATCCAGAAACTGAAAATAGCTCTGGGCCCTGATCTGGCAACAGCCTTCTAAATCTCAAGTACCCTAACCAGGTGACAAAAAATGGGAAAAATGCAGCAGCCACACTCAAGGCTGCCCCCAACCTGGAGGGAGTGCCGCCAGAATACCGGGACGTTACAGAAGTTTTTAGCAAGCAGGAATGCAACATGCTCCCCCCACACCGCATCCCATACTGTGCCATTGAATTTGTGCCAGGAGCCACCCTGCCCAAACCCAAGATGTATTCCATGATGCCTAAAAAGATGGCCGAACTGAGGAAGTACATCGATGAGAACCTGGCATGGGGTTTCATCCAACCAGCAAACTCCTGAGTGGCGGCCCCTGTCCTCTTCCGTGAAAAGAAGGATGGGTCGATGAGATTATGCATGGATTTCCGTGGGATCAATGTTGTGAGTGTGCAGAACCCCTCCCCCTCCCCCTTATGAAAGATCTGCTAAATCAGTTAGCAAAGGGAAAAATCTTCACCAAACTGGAGTTACAAAAAGCCTACTATTAGGTGCGAATTCAGGAGGTGGACGAATGGAAAATGATGTTTAACTGCCCGCTGGGGAGTTTCCAGTTCAAATTGATGCCTTTTGGACTGCAAGGGGCTCCCACAGTCTTTATGCAATTAATAAATAAGATTCTCCATGAGTACCTGTATCAGGGGGTCCTGGTCTACCTGGACAATATTCTTATCTTTAGCGAGACCATCAATGAGCACGTGAAATTAGCCCGACAGGTGCTACAGAAATTACTTGCAGCCAAATTGTATGCCAAGCTTTCAAAATATGAGTTCCATCGTAAGGTGATAGACTACTTGGGATATAGAATTTCCAGCGGGGGGATCAAAATGGATCCAAAGAAAGTTTCAGCTGTGTTGGATTGGCAGCCACCCTGAACCCGGCAGCAGCTACAAAGTTTTCTGGGGTTTGCTAACTTTTACTGACAATTCATCCCTGCTTTTGCCCAAGTAGCCCTGCCGCTGACTGAATTGTTGAAAACAGGGGAGGGAAACCCCAAACCGCAGCCCACCCAGCCACTAAAGTGAACAATGACATGCCAAAAAGCATTCGAGACGCTAAAGCAACTTTTCACACAGGAACCAGTCCTTCAGCACCCTGACCCAGAGAGACCTTTTGTCATCCAAACGGATGCCAGTGACATTGCAGTTGCAGCAGTTCTTCTCCAAGAAAATCTCCAGGGCCAGTTACAACCTTGTGCATATGTGAGCAAGAACTGACACTGAGTGGAGATAGGCAGTCTGGGAGAAGGAAGCTTATGCCATTTGTTGGGTCTTAATCTCAGAGACATTTCCTTGAAGGCAGCAAAATCCTCTTCCAAGTGTGGACTGATCACAAGAACCTGGAAGTGCTGAGAAATCCGAGAAAATTGTCTCCCAAACAGGTGTGGTGGGCCCAGTACTTCAAATGATTTGATTTCAAACTGAAACATATCTGGGGGGGGGGGGGAAACGGGACATTTTGATGGATGCTTTGTCCTGTAAGCCTCAATTCAACAGTCAGAAAAAGAAGGTTATTCAACCAGTGTTGCCCCCTTGCAGCAAGCCACTCAGGTAACCACTCAAGCACAAGCATGACAGCACACCCCAGGTGACCACCACCAACTGACAGAGGACATCATCGCCACGTTGACCACAGATCCATGTTTTTTTAACAACAAGGACTCTCTCACCATCCATGATGGACTGGTGTGGAAAGGCACGAAGATATATGTCCCAGCGAGTCTATGTATTAAAGTTTTAGAGTACTGCCATGATGCAAAGTCAGCCAGTCATTTTGGATTCCTGAAAACACTCCATTTAGTGCACAAACAGTTTTGGTGGCCGTGCCTCAAACCGGAGGTGGAGGACTATGTGAAAAGTTGTGTGGTCTGTGCAACCATGAAGGGGAGACCTGGAAAGCCACCTGGCCTCCTGCAGACTGTCGCCGAACCTTCACGCCCATGGGAGGAAATTGGCATGGACTTCATTGTAGATCTTCCTGTGAGCAATGGAAAAATGGTCACCTGGACCATCATTGATTTGTTCTCTAAACAGGCACATTTTGTAGCTTGCTTGGGGCTTCTGATGGCAAAGGAGCTAACCAAATTGTTTATCCAACATATCTATCGCCTCCATGGGGCCCCAAAGTGAATAATCTCTGACCGAGGAGTCCAATTTACAGCAAAGTTTTGGAAGCAGTTTTTGAAATCGATAGGAACGGCTCAAGGACTTAGTTCCTGGGTTTCATCTGGCTACGGATGGCACTGCAGAACATGCAAATGCCCTAGTGGAGCAGTATTTGCGTTGCTATGTGGATTACCAACAGAGCAACTGATCGGATCTTCTGCTGTTTGCTGAAGTTGCTTACAACAATGCCATCCACAGCAGCACCGGTCTTATGCTGTTCCAGATAACCAGCAGGGTGAACTTTGTCCCAATGCCAGAGCTGCCACAAAAAAACCCTTTTTCTATGTCCTTGCAGGAATGGATGGACTTTGTGAGAGAAGGGTGGGAGAGGACTAAAGCAGCCTTGAAGAAATCAGCAAAAGCTTACAAGAAGGAAGCAGACAAACACCGATCAGAACCAACTCCCTTCTGAGTAGGGAAAAAAGTGTATTTGTCAACAAAGTATCTAAAGTTGATGATACCTAGCAAGAAGCTGGGCCGGAAGTTCCTGGGCCCGTTTCCAATAGTGAAAATAATAAACCCAGTGACCATACAGCTTAGCCTTCCTCGATTGCTAAACAAAGTGCACCTAGTGTTTCATAGCAGTTTACTCAAATGACGAGTGGAATCATGAACTAGGCCTCCTGCCCCCATGCCCCCTAGTCCCTTGGTCATACAGGGGCAGGGACATTATGAAGTGAAGAAGATTTTAGACTCATATCAGGTAAGTCCAACGCCCCTTCTCCGTCGGAAGTAGAGAACAAATCCGTAAGATTTATGGGATATACCCAAGCTAATTGTGCTCAGGGAGGGTAATGAACTGGTCCTGACAAGAAGA
>JAEANM010027626.1:0-10512 GCA_017656035.1 Myanophis thanlyinensis | reverse complement strand
AACACATGTGCCGGATGCCTGGGAAACCATCCAAGATCCAATTGCCCTTTTCTTCACGCAATTTGTGCCTATTGCGCTAAAAAGGGGCACATCTTCAGGGCTTGCCGCACTGCACCGCTAAACCAGCAAACCCCAACAACCCAACAACGAACACCACGAGGCCAAGCATACTACAGGGGGTCAAGCAACAGATGGAACTCTCTTAGATGATATTCAGATGGTTATATTAAAGGCATCCCTACTAGTTCTTCAGCCAAGGAAACGTATAGCAGTATAACATTTCCTCACCAAAGCACTGAGCCCTGTTCACCACACTACAAGGATGGTAACTAATACTGTTCTTATAATTTCAATGTGTAGCAAATTAAGGAAAGGAGTAAGTATAGAATCTGTGCTTTGTTTCCTGTCTAACCAAGCACTGATGGCTAGTAGGAAAAGAACTGCCAATCCACCTGTCTAGATGGGATAGGCAGGGCTAAGTGCATATTGGCAAGTGCTTGAAATAGCCATCAGAATAGAAAGATTATTGATGCATTTGAACTCTGATGTTGGTGAAGACTCCTGAGAATACTGTAGACAAGAAAACAAAGCAATGGAACACCAAAAGAATAAACTGAAAGTTCTCACTCAAAGCACAAATGACCAGACCTAAATCAACTTACTTCAGATATATTATATAAAGAAAAGGCTTTAATGCAGGGAAAAGCAAAATGAAAAGAAGGATGGACTTAGTTACAGTAGCAATGAATATCTAATTGGAAGACCTGAAAGACTGGATTAGGCACAAATTTTCATGGGGAAAAATTTCTATATGGGGGGTCACTATTAGTTGGCAGCAAATCAGTGGAACATAATCCTCATAATCATTAAGTTGCCTAACTGATCACATTTTAACCAATCAGGAAATGGCTTTTTCTGGGTATCTATTGATATTCTCTGCAATGAAAAAAATAGTGCTCTTTCAGGAGAGTGCTTGTCTTAGTTTTAAACAAAATTGTAATAATGTTTCAAACAGGCACTAAATTTGTATCAGAAGAAGTCTGTATGTTATTGTTGGAAGCTAACACCCACCCCTCTTCTAGAAAAATGAAAAAATAAAAGGCAGAATATTTCCTTAAAAGGCAAATAGAAATCTTAAAACAGAAACTCAGCCCCAGCCCCAGCAGATACTTTGGTTATTTGGAAGACAATAGACTGAGCTAGCTTTATTTGCAACATAAAAGGCCCTCACCCCCAAAATGGGATTGCCCAACTCTCCACATGACCCCCTGGAAGATTACATCACTCAGCAAGGTTCAACCAAAATTCAAGCTTGGTACTCAAAAGACAACCTATAAAGTTACCCCTGCATGGCACCATGGGAGTCTGACAACTAATCAGAAAACAAGTTCAAATTCAAACCCCAACAGAGGGCATAAAACCCAGGGGCTCTCAGCATCTCTACCCTTTTCACTCAGGATTCGGCCTTGCTCCACCAATAAACCACCCTTCCAAGCTGTCTCTGTAGCGTACTGCACAGGAGCGAAGGGAGTTTTCCAGAGGAGCGATTCCCATTGGCTGGCACACCAGCCAATGGGAAGCATTGGAAAGTGACACCGCAGCAAATACAAAAGCCGCGGCTCGCTTTTGGCTCTCCCCTTCTTCTACTGCTAAGCTCATCACGAGTTTTACTCACGGCTGAAAATAAATGGGACCTCTCACGGTCATCTAAACTGACCCCGCGTCTATTAATAATAATGTTTCAATAATATTAATCACCTCAGAGAGTGTTTTAGTACAATACAGCGAATCAACCCCGATTCAATTAACTTGTGATGCCTCACCTTATGGCATGGGCGCGGTCCTGAGCCATGTGTTCCCCGATGGCCACACCGCCCCCATCGCCTTCCACTCAAGAACCCTTTTTGCATCTGAAAGGAACTACAGTCAACAGGACACAGGACTAGCAGCCATAGCAGGAATTAAGCGTTTCCATGACTATGTCTATGGCCAGAAATTCACGCTTATCACTGACCACAAACCCCTCTTGGGCCTCATAGCCGGGGACAAACAATCCCCCCAAGTTCTCTCCCCCCACATGACCAAATGGCTTGAATTTCTGGCAGCCTATTCTTATACATTGGAGTACCGCCCGGGGGTGCAAATTGCCCATGCCAATGCTCTCAGCAGGTGCCCGACACCAGGAACATCAGCCGACCCGGCACCCACCCTGCCACTACTACTCATAGAACACATTCAGGGGAACTTAATCACGGCACCACAAATCGCCCAACACACGCAAAAGGACCCTTTACTAGCTACCATCCTTCAATGGGTCCTGAAAGGTTGGCCAGCGACCAAACGGGGGGAGCAATTTAAACCTTATGAACACAGGCAATCTGAACTTTCGGCACAAGAGGGGTGCCTGCTATGGGGGCATAGAGTCATCATACCCCTAGCACTGAGAGAGCAAATCCTTACCACCATACATGAGGCCACCATGGGGCGAATGAAATCACTAGCAAGAAGTTATGTCTGGTGGCCCAGCTTAGACAAAGACATAGAGGGCAAGGTCAAGCTCTGCACCCCCTGCCAAACAACTCATGCGGCCCCTCCAGCAGCGGGGAGCTCCAAATGGGACATAACAAAGAACCCCTGGTCCCGCATACATATCAATTTCGCAGGGCCAGTGCAAAACCAGATGTTATTTATCATTGTGGACGCCCACTCCAACTGGACAGAAGTCGTACCCATGCACTCGGCCACCACAGAGGCCACAATTGCTACCATGAAACAACTTTTTGTGACCCACGGCCTCCCGGATGTCGTGGTATCGGACAATGGCCCCCAGTTCACTGCGGCTGAGTTCAACAATTTTCTCTGAGGCCTGGGCATCAGACACATCACCTCCGCACCTCACAGGCCCATGGCAAATGGACGAGTGGAACGAGCCGTCCGCACCACCAAGGAAGCAATCAACAAAATGCACAGGGGGAACTTACAACAAAAAATAAACACCTTTCTCCTAGCCCAACATTCCACTCCCTCTCCCATGACAAACCACAGCCCAGCCGAGCTGCTGATGGGGTGGAAATTAAAAATCCCATTGAGCAGAGTCCACCTGGACGATCCCCCCCCCCCACTCTCCGTCCCAACTCAAGGGTTATGAACTTTCTTGGAGGGGGAGGGGGTATACGCGAGGAATTACCCGGGACCACCCAAATGGGTACCCGGGAGAGTAAGCAGGGCAACTGGAAATCTTATGAAATTAAACTAAACAATGGCCGAACCTGGAGAAGGCACATAGACCAACTCCAGTCTAGAATCAGGGGGGAGGGCAACCTACGCAAGGGGGGGGGACAGGACACTGCCCAAGACGAGGACGAACCCGAAGGGGACACACATCACGTACCTAGGGCCATCCCAGGACAATCAGCCGCTGAGGCCCAGCCACCGCCGTCGCTGCCCACGCCGCCGCCCATGCCGCTGCTGCCACCAGAGGAGCCGGGAACAGAGGAGGTCCCCGGCACGTCCTTCCATGGCGACAGCAGCAGCGAAAATGAACGGAGTCTGCGCCGTTCAACGCGAACAAGGAGACGCCCCATTTACTTAAGAGACTACGCTTGCGCACTACAGTCATTCTGGAACACTCGTTCTAAGGAGGGAGGGGTGTAGCGTACTGCACAGGTACTACCGGAGTTTTCCAGAGGAGCGATTCCCATTGGCTGGCGCACCAGCCAATGGGAAGTGTTGGAAAGTGACACTGCGGCAAATACAAAAGCCGCGGCTCACTTTTGGCTCTCCCCTTCTTCTACCACTAAGCTCATCACGAGTTTTACTCGCGGCTGAAAATAAATGGGACCCCTCGCGGTCATCTAAACTGACCCCGCATCTGCTGTTTTCTTGGGCCGATCGAGACCGGGTTTTCGACATTTAACAGTCTCCATGTTTCCAGTGTTTTTTTCCCCACTTGGAACTGAACCCACATGGACATTTCTTCCTTCAATATCTTTCAAAGTTTCAAGCATTTTGAAAACTTTACATGGCTACATGCCTATGCAGAAGCTGTGTTTCTGATATTTCCTGTAATCTAAGCCAAAATGACCATGCAGATCGTTCTCAAGTAACCTCAAGTGGTCACTAGAAATAGGGATTCCATCCCTACCTGTATCAGCAACTACTTTGTAAATGAATCACACTAGTTTCTGAATAAAACTCTACTCTTACAAGAGGGAAAACACTATTTTAAAATAAAAAAAAACCTATCATCTTAAACTATCTAAGCTACAAGTTGTGGGAAAGGCCACACTGTGAAGATGATATATACAAAATGGTAACTGGGCCATGTTCATGCTGCTGTTCAGAAGCCTTTATTGATAATTATTTTCTTACCATGTCACATTACTAATATGAATGTAATTCAGTTCTACAATGTTTAGATGACCAGTAGAGAAGCAAAGTCCATAATAATATAAAATGCACATTCTAGACAAAAATGTTTTTTTTAAAGAAAAAGCTGTATATATAGTGTATCAACCATTAAACAGAATTCAAGATTTTATATCCATTTTTTAATTGTGATAATTTTAATTGATGATAAACAATAGGCAAAATAATATTTTAAATTGGCATCTGAATATTGCAAAATAAATCATAAACAGTTTTCATCTGGAACATTAGACAAGAAACAAGTCAAATATACTAACAGAGGCATATGAGTAATAACACTTATATAGACATGATGCCAAGAATATTGTTTTTATTGTTGAAGAGGAAGCCACACAAACCAGTTATTTATGATGCATAAATTGCTTACTGCAAGCAGCAAACATCAAGGGATTCATAGAGCTTTTCTAACAGCCACCATGATACAATAGTTTCTGCATCATGTTTAAAAAAAGATTACATTTTTCTCCTGCTGCGTGGCTCTTATGAAACTTATAGATGACAAAAAACCCTCTTTCAAAATCACTGTTAACTTTAGGCCTGTGAGGATGAGTTTCACTACACAGATATAGTTCGTAGTAGTTCTACAAAAACCCATGGAAATAAATGCTTTTCATGTCCAGCTGTGCTCATTAACAAGCTCTGTTTGAATCATTAAAAAAGCAAGACTTTTTCAAAACTCATCCTCAGCTTGGGATAGTATTCTGATTGTCTCAGCAGGCATGGCATTTTATTTTCCGCAGAAAAGCAGAATCATTTTATGTATGGGAGATTGCCAAGAAAAGCGTTTTTTAAAAAGTCCTCCTAGAACCCCTCCTTCCCAACAAAAACTTGACAAGAGTTGGCTGCTTTGATATTTAGATGGGGAAAATGTGATTAATAAATAGATCTGATCATTCTGAGGCACTTCTTTAAAGGATTTACACTTTTAGAATTCTTGCATATGCACTGAGAAATAAGAATGCAACTAAGAACTGATTACTCATCTTCATAGAAACTAAATAAAATTTCTACCCTGCAATTTAAAAAGATGTTAGGGAAGGAATGGGAAGTGGGGAGGGTGGTATCAAAGAGAAGGGAAACTTTGCAAGACTATGGGCAAGGAATGGGAAAACAAGGAGAACAACTTACCACCACAGGGTAAAATATAAAGGCTGTTTCCTGGGACATGGAAAGGTAATGGAAAATGAGCTTCTAGGGTTAAAAATAATTCACTGCTTTTACAGGATGTCACCGTTAGAAACTACAAAAAAAATTCAGCAATTGTTGACTAACAGAGAACATAGCAACCCACCAGCTGCTGATGAGGAATGGGATGTGCCAGGCCCTGCAGCCCTTTGGAGCTGGATCAGTTTTTAGAATAAAAAATGCACTGGGAGCATCTAATCTAATGGCTTACGATGATTGGGGTAAAAAAACATAGTGTTGAGTCCAAATTGGAAAATATGCCACAAGGTACACTTGCAGCATGCAGGAAACAGGGGAGGATGATATCTACCCTTGTACTTAGGAAGCAGTGAGTAGCCATATTAGTAATGGCTCAGGTAAAACATCTGGATCTGTTTTATGTCACACTATCAATATAAAGACCTATCATTTGAGGGATGTTCAAGTGACATGTTCAAGTGTCCAAGCTCTAAAAAATGTATGGGATGACCATCCTAGCTAGAGATGAAATGAAGATGAAGTAGATAGAGAAGACTTTTTGAGAAGTAGCTTCTGTTAAAAATACTTTTCAAATAGAAGCTTTCAATTGTTTAAGTACTGTAAATTAATTCTTTTTTTTTTAAGAGCAATTCTTTTAAATTAGCAATCATCATGTGGCAAATGTCAAAATTATGAGCGCCTCAACACTAACAGCAGCTCTGTCTGAGAAAAACTTTCTGGCATTTTTTTTTCCTTCCAATTTCAATTGCATGGCATTTTCATGCCCACCTTCAGTGCTAAGGACTTCTTTTCAGGGTCACCTGAGGGAAGGAAAAAGAAGCAATGAAATTTCAATACTCAGGAAAAAGATTTGCATTTTCTAGTATGGGAACCATGTTCAGAGTAGAGAAAACAGTAAGTAGGTGTGATATTATGTTTGCATGCACATTTAAGTGCCAATCGCTACTACATATCATTCCCTTGAGAGGCTAAGGATTATCCAACCTTGCTGTAAATGCTTTCTATGTTGATTGCCTGTGCTTTTAGAAATATGGGAGACTTTTAAAAGTATGTTCTTCTTTTGGCTGTTCCTGTTAGGGGTCGCCACAGTGAATCATCTTTTTCCACCTAACTTTATCCACAGCATCCTCTACTCTCACCCTAATTAACTTCACGTCCTCCTTTAGCACATCCATATATCTCCTCTTTGGCCTTCCTCTTGACCTCTTGCCTGGCAGCTCCATTTCCAACATCCTTCTACCAGTATAACCACTCTCCCTCCTCTGCATATGTCCAAACTATCAGCCTTTCTGATCTTGTCCCCAAAACAGCCGACCTGAGCTGTCCCTCTGATGTGCTCATTCCTAATCCTCTCCATCCTGGTCACTCCTAAAGAGAACCTCAACATCCTCATCTCTTCTACCTTCATCTCTGCCTCTTGTCTTTTCCTCACTGCTACAGTCTCTAACCTATGCAGCATAGCTGGTCTCACTACTGTCTTGTACACCTTTCCTTTGATTCTTGCTGACACTCTTCTGTCACACAACACTCCTGACACCTTTCTCCAACCATTCCAACCCACTTGCACTCGCCTCTTCACCTCTTTTCCACATTCCCTGCCACACTGGACTGTTGACCCCAAATAATTAAACTCCTGCACCTTCTTGACCTCAGCCCCCTGTAACCTCACCATTCCATTCCATTCCATTCACACACATGTATTCTGTCTTACTATGACTGACTTTCATTCATCTTCTTTCCAGACCATACCTCCACCTTTCCAGGTGTTCCTCCACCTGCTCTCTGCTCTCACTACAGATCACAATGTCATCCGCAAACATCATTGTCCATGGGGATTCCTGTATGATCTCATCTGTCAACCTGTTCATCACCATAGGAAACAAGAAGGGACTCAGAGCTGATCCTTGATGTAGCCCCACCTTGAACTCCTCTGTCTGACCTACAGCATATCTCACTACTGTCGTACTCCACTCATACATATCCTGGACTATGCTGACATACTTCTCTGCCACTCCTGACATCCTCATACAGTACCATAGCTCCTCTCTTGGCACTCTGTCGTACGCTTTCTCTAAATCCACAAAGACTCAATGCAGCTCCTTCTGATTATCTCTATACTTCTCCATTATCATTCTCAGGGCAAAAATTGCTTCAGTAGTGCTCTTTCTGGGAATGAGCCATACTGCTGCTCAGAGATATCCATATTCCTTTCTTAGCCTAGCTTCCACTACTCTTTCCCATAGCTTCATTGTGTGGCTCGTCAACTTTATACCTCTGTAGTTGCTACAACTGTGCACATCATCCTTGTTCTTAAAGATCGGCACTAGGACTCCACTCTTCCATTCCTCAGGCATCTTCTCACTCTCTAAAATGCTGTTGAACAAACTAGATAGAAATTCCACTGCTGTTTCTCCTAGACACTTGCACACCTCCACAGGTATGTCATCTTGGCCAACAGCCTTTCCACTTTTCATTCTCTTCAAAGCCTTCCTCACCTTATCCTTTCTAATATTTGCTATTTCCTGCTCTACAATATTCCCCTCTTCCCCTCTTTTTTCCCTCTCATTTTCCTCATTCAGCATTTCCTCAAAATACTCCTTCCATCTTCTCTGCACACTCTCCTCACTTTCCAGCACCTTTCCATCTCTGTCTTTAATCATCCTTATTTGTTGCATATCCTTCCCATCTCTATCTTTCTGTGCTGTTAATCTGTACAAATCTTTCTCACCTTCCCTGGTATCTAACCTGGCATACAACTCATCATATGCTTTCTATTTGATCATTGCCACCTCCCGCTTCACTCTACGCTGCAATTTTTTGTAATCCTGTCTATTGCCTTCAGTCCTTTCTATGTCCCACTTCTTTTTAGCCAGCCTCTTCCTCTGGATGCTGTCCTGTACTTCCTCATTCCACCACCATGTTTCCTTATCTTCTGTCCTCCTTCCAGATGACATACCTATCACCTTCCTATCTGTCTCTCTGATCACTTCTGCTGTAGTTTCCCAGTCATCTGGGAGTTCTTCCTGACCACCCAAAGCCTGTCTCAACTTCTATCTGAATTCCTCACAAAATTCTTCCTTTTGCAACTTCCATCACTTGGTTTTCTTCTCTATCTTTCCTCTCCTCTTTGTCCTGACTACACACCACCATCCAATGCTTTCTGGCTACACTCTCTCCTACCACCACTTTGCAATCACTAATATCTCTCAAATTGCCTCATATACATAGTCTACCTACATACTCCTACCTCCACTCTTATATGTTATTTATGTTCCTCCCTCTTCTGGAAATAGGTGTTAACTACAGCCATTTCCATCCTCTTAGCAAAGTCCACCACCATCTGTCCTTCTAGGTACCTTTCTTTAACACCAAACCTGCCCATCACCTCCTCATCGCCTTTGTTCCCCTCACCAAGCCTCACCAACGTGCCTGTTGAAATCTGCCACAATCACCCTCTCTCCCGTCTGGGAATACTCTCCATCACCTCATCTAACTCACTCCAGAATTGCTCCTTCTCTTCTAATTCACACCCTACTTGTGGAGCATAGCCACTGACTACATTCAACATTACCCCTTCAATTTCCAACTTCAAACTGATCACCCTGTCTGAAACTCTTTTCACCTCTAAAACATTCCTCATGAGCTCCTCCTTCAGGATCATTCCTACCCCATTTCTCTTCCTATCTGCACCATAATAAAACAGTTTGTATCTCCCTCCAATGCTATGCACTTTGCTACCCTCCCACCTGGTCGCCTGTATACAATATATCTACCTTCCTTCTCTGCATCATGTATGCCAGCTCTCTACCTTTCCCTGTCATTGTGCCAACATTAGGGGTCCCTATTCTCAGACCTACTCCTGCCTTTCTTCTTCTCTCTCTGTCTATGAATCTTTCTGCCTCCTCTCCTTCTTTGACTAACAGGGGTCCAGTTTCCACCAGCTCCCTGTAGGTCAACAGCACTGGGGGCGGTTGTTGTTAACCCGGGCCTCAACCAATCCAGTATAAAATTAACATTGATGATTCACATATTTAAATTTGGCATGTTTTTATGCCGGATGCCCTTCCTGATGCAACCCTCTCTATCCAGGCTTGGGGCCAGCACAGAAGTCACTGGCTTGCAACCCCTGTGGCTAGATTACTTTTAAATGTATGTTAACATATGAAATAAATGAACTACCCTTTGCTCACACTTCCACAATTGATTCACTGCCACTCTTGCTAGAGTGAAATTTTTTTGAAGAAAAAGATGAGCTCTTTTATCTCTATGGACTGCCTTGAATTAATATTTGAAGCAGAATGTTTCAGCAATATTTCTATCCTCTGAAAAAGAGGGAGATGTGAAAAAGTTTGGATTTCTGGCAGAACATGACTGATAACATCACACATGAACTAGGTAATGCCTTTCCCAACAGGCATGGCCCAGATTTCTAATTTCTTTTCAAGATATATGTCAAGCAGAGTAAAAAGAATATTGAAGAAGAAATACGATTTTTCTAGCATTTTTTATCCAGCATTTTTTTCTACTCTGAAGAACTGTGACAACATTGACATGTCTGTTTCTTCGTTAATAAGATATTTTACTGTCCAGTTCTACATAGTGAGATTTCTGTTCTATTTAATCTTCAAAAGAAAAAAGAAAGAAAAGGATGGAATAGAAACAGCTCAGCATTCAACACAATAATTCCCTCCATACTCACTGTCAAGTTGGAACACCTGGGACTTAACTCACTCCTATGATGATGGATCTCCAACTTCCTGACCGGTAGACCACAGGTGGTAAGGATGGGCGGACGAGTCTCAACTTCACTCACCCTCAACATTGGTGCACCCCAGGGCTGATCCTGCGTCCTGATCCCCCTACTGTATTCCCTATACACATATGACTGCACGGCCACTACCAACTCCACCACCATCATCA
>JAEANM010027625.1:0-10513 GCA_017656035.1 Myanophis thanlyinensis | reverse complement strand
TTCTATTCTATTCTATTCTATTCTAGTCTATTCTTGTGATGGTCATACATTTGAGGACCAGTTGTTAAATAGCTTTTTCATAAATTTATTCATAAATCTGAATAGTTGCTAAACAGGGTAGTTGTTAACTGAGGACTACCTGTGTATCTTCTATCTCATTCAGTTTCCTGTATAAAAAGAAAGCAGTTTTCTTTTGAAATTTTCCATGATAATAGCATGATTCATATATTTTTACAATTTAGAAGATGTCTTTTATTATGGAAAACATTTTTCATCATGGCCCCAATGTGTACCTTTAGAATCTAATTTGTGTCTGAAACCAAAGCAAATACAGCATTTTCCAGTACTTTTCTTATTTCCTTCTATTAGTCTTCCTTATGAAATATCCAGGTTTCGTATTTATGTATACATTGCTTACAGCCAGTCTTCTTTCATTCATTTCTCCAGTCATCCCACACATTCAAATATATGTTGTTAGAATGGCTCTTAAATGCTGACTCAGCAAAATGCTGCCACTGTCAGAGCTACTTATCTGGAAACATTACTAAACACATTTATTGCTGTATTACCATGAGGCTTTGAATCCATGGCTATTCATTTCCATGTTTTAACACTGATTGACTTCTCAGCCTCTCTGAAGATCCCCCCCCCCTCAATCATCCAGATGTGCGGGTTATTTTATTTCATGATTGTGGAGAAGATGATAAGAATTTTGGGGGGAGGGGTAATTCAAAAGTGTAGATGGGAGATTCTACTGGCTAGCTGTGGAATTCCTGAAGTTGAAATGCACACAATCTTAAAGTTGCCAAGTTTTAGAAACAGTTTCACAGTTTCTAGATTCGCAGAAATTATATAAATAGGCAAGAAACAATTACACGGATTATCAGCATAAATTTGCAGTAAATCTAATATGAATCATACACAAAGTGTTCCTCCGCTTCTCATTGCAAAGAATCCCAAAGTATTTAAAAGTTTAGATTGGAATACTATTTGAAAGATAACTACATATCTTTCAGAGGGAATGAAACATAAGTTGCGTGATAGCAATATGCCTTGGCTAACACTTGTGGCTGTTTACTTATAGGTGTCCTCTGATATTACTCTTGTTGAGTTTTTCTGTGACTAATGTAAAGTTTGAAGAGTATACTGTTCAGCTAGTGACAAGCAGTAATTCAACATTTAAAAGAGAAAAGGATATTTTTTTTTATCAAAATAATTTCAAATACAGTAATGTTCTTAAGAGTGGACTACTAATGGCTTCTAGTAGCTAAAATGCTGTCTTAAATTAGGATGGGATGAACCAATGACGGGGTTTTTTTTAACTTTTAATTTTTTTTTCAAGACAAGGTTCTCTTTTAGGCATACTGACATGTTACTGAATTTTAGACAAGAAAGGGCAGATAACGTCAAGGACTAAAAAAATTACTTACTGGAAAAATCATAACTTTGGCAAATGCATCAATTAATTATTCAATAATTAATTTTCACAAGCTATACTTGTATCTTGAGGACAAAACTGTTTTGTCCTGTTTTATTAAAAACAGATGTGTATATTTTGATGTACTCTTAGCTGCTTATCATGCCACCAGTGAAATCTGCAGTAGTTTGAGTTCCTTCGATATAGAGCTATGTCATTTGACTGTTATCTTTTCAATAGTGATATGTGTCTACTTGTACCATGTGGAAAAATGAATAAAATATCTAAATGTTAAAAGACAGTTTATAAACACCATATGTACATTCATACCATGCAAAAGGAAAACTTTTAAATGAAAATGTAACTATTAGAATTCTTTACTTCCACAACTAAATTTTTTAAAAAAGCTGTACATTTGTACATTAATTTTTGGTCAGGGCATTGTTGTCAGACTATTTCTATGGGTTCTAATAGAATTATAAATAGTATAAACATTTTTTTCTTTTGAACACCATAAGGTGACTAGTTTCAATTATTACTCTATAAGCTATCAAGAAGATAGAAGTAATCTCCAGCTTCAATTGAATATCTTTCTAGAAAATATAATGCCAAAGAAATATGGCATGAGAAAACATAAGAGTGAATTTTGGGCTTTGATGCATATGAACAAAGGGAAAAATATGTTTTTCTGTGGTTACATTTTTAGGTTGCACTAATAAGAAATATGACCACAGTCTAGATTTCTGTCCTGATGATTAGGTCCTGTAGCAAGTGCTAGCAGAAAAACTGATTATGAGATTATATTCAAGACCTCTTTAAGCCTACCTAGCAATCAAAGCTACATAAACACATTTTCTTTTTTTCTTGCGTGATGTTTTATGTTCCTGGATAGGGCTGAACTATGTATGCAGAAGTAGTTGATTGAAACTAATTGACTTTATGACTATGATCAAAATTATGGCTATAATAATAAAATCAGAATGAGCAAGGATTGTAATGGACTTTTGCAGAGATAGATCTTTGCATTTTGGAGAAAAATGGCAGTTGATCTTTGAATATCATAAGACAGAAATATGTTATAAATGATCAAAGAATAGAACACTTCTTGGGTTTCATAAAAACACCTAATGTAATAAAGCAATTATTATTTAAAGCAATGTTTAGTTTACATATATTAGAGAAAGAGAAAAGGAAAACAACAAGGCAGGAAAGAAGCAAGATATCTGATAAATTTAAATGTATTTGTCATATGTAACCTCTGCCTTTTTGTTCGGAGGTGCAGTGTGTTGTACATACATGATCTCTGTAATATCCAATAGCCTTTTTCTAAATCTCACAAACACTTTCTGACTTTACAGTTTGTCAAAAGCTGGATAAAGAGAACAGCCAATGGTACTCCAATATTTAAAAAAGGGGGAAGACTGGATCCAGAAAACTACAAATCAATAATTTGGAGGACAATACCTGGGAAAACTCTAGCAAAGATAATCCAGCAGTAGGGTTGCAAGCACATAGAAACTAACAGGGTGATTACCAGTAGCCAGCATGGATTAGTTAAAAACAAATTGTATCATCCAAATTATTACTGTTTTCTCCGACAGTGTGAGTAGATTAGTGAGTTAAGGAATTATCAGTCCTGCTAGATAAACCACACCAGAAAACTCCACAGGAAGGCCAAAACTATTTTTTATTGAAATTGCCTATAATAATACAATCTTTCAAGTCTGATTGCACTGTACCTCTTCTTCTTTCTTAGGTTCCAGCAAATTAGGGAATATCTACCTGAGCTACTTCCAACTGTTACCTCATTGCTCTGTACTTAAAAAAATATATTTTCATCCCTTTTGGCCTAGGCAACTGTTCTTGCACATTTCTGTCAAGTTATCTTGCCTAGTCTCCACTGGAAAGCTTTAGGTACTGCATATTTACATTTCAGTAAGGCATTTGGTAAAGTAGACCATATCCTCCTGTTTGATATAGTAAAAAACAGTAGTCGGATGCCATTAGTGTGATTCTTAATGGACTTATGTCCAAATGGAAGGAAGTATATAGTGGATACCTTAGAGTTCTCTCCTGAGTGCAGTACACTTCAAAATCTTCATAAAAAGATGAGGCATTAGCAGAAATGCTCATAACATTTGCAAATGACATAAAGCTGGGTGTATTGCTAATGCCCCAAGGATAAATGGAATATTCAGAAGAATATTAATAGAATTCAGCTAGGAGATCTATCCAACAAAATGTTCAATACAGTAGTGAGAAAGGTTCTTCACATAGACAAATTGGGGGATAATAATCAAAACCGGTAGTGGTTTTTTTGTTGCAGGTAGTCTTCAACTTACAACTATTCACTTAATGACCATTCAAAGTTACAATGGTACTGAAAAAGTGACTTACAATCTTTTTTCATATTTACAATTGTTGCAGCATCCCCATGGTCATATGATCAAAATTTGGACACTTGGCAACTGGGTTGTATTTATGACAGAGGTGAAATTCAGCCGGTTCACACTGGTTCTATAGAACCGGTTATTAGAAGAAATCTCCTGTTGTTGTTTTTTCCCACTTTGCAGAGTTAATCCTGTAAAGATTAACTTTACAGGGTTAATCCTGTAAATAAGGCGATTGTTTCTAGCCTAATCTTTATTGCCTTGCTCACAAAAAGTGCCTCTCCCCTTATTACATTGTAACTTTGGTGAAGTTTAATTCTGTGCTTGGTGTTGTTTAATCCTGTGGCCACGCCCACAGAACTGGTAGTAAAAAAATTGAATTTCACCACTGATTTATGATAGTTGCAGTGTCCTGTGAGTCATGCGATCACTTTTTGAAACCTTCTGACAAGCAAAGTCAATGGAACGACAAATTCACATAGCAGCCATGTTACTAACTGAATAACTGCAGTGATTCATTTAACAAGTGTGGCATCAAAGATGGTTAAAATGGAGCAAGACTCACTTAGCACCCGTCTTGCTTAGAAAACAGAAATTTGGGTCTCAGTTGTGGTTGTAAGTCAAGGATTGTACAAAGTACAACATAAATAGTGTCTGCCTTAGCACTAGTATCTGTAATAAAAATGGGAGTATCTTGGTAAATCACACATTAAGCATGAGTCAACAGTGTGCCTCAGCTTCCAAAAGAGCCAATATGGTATTAATCTGCATTGATGGAGGTATTTATGTATGTATATTCCATATTTCTAAACCACCTATCTCCTTCAAAGAGGGGCTCTTTGAGGCATAATATCACAATCATAGGAGGTGATAGTATAACTCTATGCTGCACCACGCCTAGACTATTGTGTGCAGTTCTTACAATGAAAAAAAAGAGATGCTGAAGAACTTGAAAGAGTGTAGAGGCTAACAAGGAGTATGAAAAGAAACTTAGAGGCTAAATCCCGCAAAGAACAGTTAGCTTAAGGAAAAGAAGTCTAGAAGACGTCATGATAGCAATCTTTCAAAACATGAATAGGTATCACAAGGCTGATGATGTGAACTTATTCTCCATAGCAACTGCGGGTAGAAGTGGGGGTCTTTGGTGCTCTCTGAGCTTGGTTGTTTTCTTGATGACATTTCATTACCTAAATTAGATATTAGGTAATACCATCAATGGCTAGTGTCGCACTGATTATGTTATCTAGTTTGGGTAATGAAACATCTGCAAGAAAATGACCAAACTCCAAGACCATGAAGGATTCCTCATTTCAACCCTGAGCTATAAATGTTCTCCTTTATCGAGGGTAGAAAAATTTAAAGTTGAAAAAAGAAGGAAATTCATGATTGTGATAGCTGATATGTAGTTGAATAGTCTGCCTTCTGAAGCTATCTGTGTCCTATTAGTGGAAGTCTTCAAGAAAAGATGGAGCAGCAATTTGGTATAAGGATTCCTGCACTGGAATATATTGGATCAGATGACCTTCAAGAATCCCTCCAATGCTGTAATTCTATTATTCTGTGACTAGCTGAAACTTACGCTCATTATTTCAGATTCCAGTTTGGTGGCAATGGAAAGCAGTTTCTGGTCATCTCTTTGGCATAATTTGTGCCTGAACAGCGAACTTTTTTCTTCAGATAGAACATCCAAAGTTTCTTGACCATACTCACAGGACAGGTCCTGAAGTCTCTATCAGCTTTATTACCCTCCTTTTTTCTAATTCTTCTGGAAATGTAGTATCCAAAATAGTTGTCAGATACTCCTTGTACGAAAGGCATGTGTGTATGCAGATAGAAAGACAGACAGATACAAACAAACTCACAGTATTTCTTATTGGTTATGCTCTTCTGCTGTTTGCCAAGAAAATTTAGTTCAATAGTCTGTCTATAATGTAAGGCTGAGCGTTGTCTCCTTTCAGAACTAAATTTTTGCAAGTAAGCACAATCTCTCCCATCCCTCAGCTTGCCTTCCGTTCTTTTTTAATTGAAGATACCCCCATCCCTGTTCTAATAACATACGGGGATCGGCTGTCTGGGGTTGAACTCTTAAAAGTGCAGAGCTTACAGAGATAGAGCTACAGATTGAAGGCTTCAAACTGAAGACTTTAAGTGGCAGCAGAGCCAACTAACAGCTTGCTGAGCTGATTATGTTTAAAAAGAAAAGAAAATCAGGATAGATCACCACCCACTGGAATTGTGTATCTTCTCTTTTTTCCAATTTAAGGGGAGGGGAAGGAGATGGGTATGATGATTGATAAAAGGGAATTAATTGAAAGGATATTTTGATTTTGAACCAAATCCATCTGTGAGAGAATTTGGACAAATTAATAGAAGAGAAATTCAATGAACAGATTTGGTGTGATGTAGGGGTGGGATGTAAATTATTTGAATAATTGGTTTTATATGAGGAACATTAATTGGATTGCCCTCTTTAAAATTTTAATAATTCTAGTAATCCTTAATTTGCATATTTATATGTATAAATTGCCATATGCAAAGCTTAATGCAAGGAACTTGCTTAAATATTTTCAGTGCAGTGGTTAACAAGCTCCTGTTTGGTATGATTTTAACTCTGATTCTCCTAGTTTTTATTTTACAGATGGATTTCTGGAACTTCAAATTAATAGTTCATCGGGTATTTACCTACAGTTATCCTATGAAAAATCCTAGTATCCTTCTCTTTGTACTGTACTGAACATTTCAGAAAAAATGTTCCATGTCTTTTGTTCAAAGCTCTGGCTGAAAAGAAAGCTATATGAGTACCTCCTCATATCCAGTCTTTTTACAGTTTAACCTAAAACATTAAGTTAGTCAGCCTGGGTGACATGAAAGTTTCATATATCCTTTTTTATGCAGGGGTTTGTTTTGGAAAGGACATAAGCAGGATATAAAGCAACAGCATCTCCTTACATTGAGCATTTATAGATTCACTACCTTTCAAATAATTTCTTCCACTATTCTCACTCATTCATAATTTTGCTTTGCCCCTTTTTAAAGCCATCCACTCTAATGGCACCTTCCAAGCAGTATCTGGTATTATAGACCTAGATTTTGTGTACTTAAATAAAACAGAGGCAAATATGCTTTTTAAATAATGGAGCGAAAATTATGAAACATAAACACTGTTCTCTTTTTGCAGTGTGTGGGCACATTTCATTGACAACTACAAGACTTCAAAACTGAACAGATAAAAGCATCACAAAAAAAAATAAATAAGAGGTCATGGTGACATTAAAATTGACATGTTTTTTTTCCAGTTTGAATTTCATATTTAATTTGTAATGACGTGCCTTCTTAATTCCTTTAAGAAAACAGAACTCCTGAAAACAAATTACTAATAAAAAAGGTCCAAACAAACAAATAAAAAAAAAAACCCAAGGCTTACAGAACTAAAGAATACGCATTCATGTTATAGTAAGAATCCTTGAACATATAAAGGATATGGAATTATAAATTTAAAAGAATTAAGAACAGTAATAATTAACCTGAATACGGTAATCTCGGGCTTTTAACAACTGAAAATCCAGACTTGAATTTTGTTTCTAAATATCAGGTTTAATAAAAGTAACACTGCTAGCAGAAACAAGTGTTTCTTTAAAACTATAGAAAAGATTGTATTTTCCTTTTTTCTCCCCTCTTTAGCAGTGGGCAGCCCTTCAAACTTTTGATCATCCCGTCCTTTGTACATTGCATGACTGAACTCAGCTATGCCAAACATCCTCTGAGGAAGTTGACATTTGTGCAGTTTCTCAAAAAAGAGGGAAGAATGAATCCCAACTGTTTCCTTTTGCCCTTTTGATTGAGAGAGCAGTAAGTCAGCAGGAGAGGTGCTGCTTTTAACAAGGAGGGGTGGTAGAAGCTGATTTCAATCCTTCTACAGGCAAAACAGAAAAGAAAAGGGAAAAGACTGATGTGAAGCAACACTAATCAGAGCTGATTATGGGGAATGAATGGACTCATTGATGAGGGCAGACAAAACAAAGAGATTAAGCAATAGGGAAAATCCTGAGCAAGGGTGATGGAAGTTGTTTTTATGACCCAAGAGCTTTCTTTGAAATCTCATTTGTTTATTTGGAAGCTCTTCTTTTATTTCTTTTGTGTTGTTCGACGCACCAATTGGAGTTATCCTAACTTGCAATATTTCTTACTTCGGCTTTAACAGGGCACTGTCTGACTTTACTGGGCTAAAAGTCATCAAAGTTCCACCAGTGGAAGCTTTTTACAAATAAGATGTTAGGAGTAGGCAAATAAATACACATGGGATCTTGGTGGTGTTATAAAATTATTTTAAGAATGAATAGAGGTAAAACTTGGTTAACCATAAGCCAATGTAGTTTAGAGTGGAGAGGTCGGATAAATAACATGATATTTTCTAGATACTATTTTAATTTAGGCAAAAGTCAGTGATATAGTGGGATATATAAAGCATTTATAATGGCAAAACTCATTGCACGCAGCCTCTGCAACAGATCATTCTGTTGTAGAGGATGATAACTTCCCATAAGACAGCACCAGACTGAGCTGGTGTACCAGGAAAGATCTGGCTTACAGCCATGCTCACTTTGATGGCAGCGTTTTTGAAAATGCATTTCAACTAAGAAAACAGTAAATCGGGAAAAAAGAATAAAAAAAAATCTCCATCCCTTCAAAAAAAAAAAAAGAATTCATATTGCTCATGAAAAATTATATGTCTACTGTGATATAAATAAGGCAGAGAAGAGGGTTCATTAAGTAAGTCATATGTCTCTTTAGTCTTTTTCAGGCTGTTATTAATTGGCAAGTTGAAGGGCTCATCCCTCATTTCTTAAAAGTCCTTATTTTAAAATCAGCCCTAGACTGGACATAAACTTTTTTAAAAGGAGAGTTATTAGACAGCTATTCTGGTTTTAGTATGAGAGCATAAGCAAAACTATACATTTACACTAATGATATCAAGTTCTAATGGCTGTCTATATTGAGCTGCCACTTAAAGAGCATTGTCTAGTTAATCTTGGCTGAGGTCAAGGTCAACATAGCTTAGTATTTAGCCTAGAAACCACTAAGAAACCCAGGAATTTATGTGTTTTTCCTTTCCTTTCCTTTCCTTTCCTTTCCTTTCCTTTCCTTTCCATTCCAGAGTTAATCTTGATTGCTGGTAACCGCACACCCAGCTGGTTTTCTTGGCAAGATTTCAGAAATAGTTTGCCATTGCTTGCTTCCTAGGAGGGAGAGACATGACAGGCACAAGGTCTCCCTGTTGGCTTTATGCCTAAGGTAGGACTAGAACTCAGGACCTTGTTTTCTTTCCTGGTGCCTTAACTACTACATCAAATTGCCTCTGTAGGATAAACTAGAAAGTTTAACAAAAACAACAAGGTTCAGACAAAGGTGTCAGTGAAGCACTTGCATATTAGTTCTAAGAAATATACATGAATATACATATGTGTGTGGTTTATCAAGGGCTGAGTCCAACTTTAGAAAATGTATATTTTACTTATTGACTATACTTTACTTGTGACTATACTTCTAAAAAATCTGAATTTTAAAATCAGTTCTTTGACTATTGTAGAAATTGCTTGAACTACTGTGGCATCCCAGTATGTTGGTAAACTGCTTTTAGAGTCTATATTTATTACTTAAATTTTAATCGGTTAAACAAATTGATTATATTAATTGATTATGTGCCATCAAATTATTTTTGACTTCCGGCAATCACATAAATAGATCTTCTTTATGATGATCTGTCTCTAACCTGTTCTTTCAAGTTTCCCAACAGTGCACTCATAGCAAGTGTAATTGAATTCATCCACTTTGCTGGTAGTTATCATCTTCTTCTTTTTCCTTACCAGCATTAGAGCCTTTTCTAGAGAGCTCAATCTTTGCATAATGTGTATGAAGTAGGATAATTCGACCCAGGTCGTTTTTGAAAATTCTGGGTCGATTTGTTTGATGATATTTTGGTTTTTTAAACATATTAACAGAGTTGGAAGGTACCTTATAGGTCATCTAATCCAGCCGCCCACCCAAGCAGGAGACCCTGCACCATTTCTGACCAATGGCAGTCCAATCTCTTCTTGAAAGCCTCCAGTGATGAGGCTCCCACAACTTCCGAATGCAAGCTGTTCCATTGGTTGATGTTCTCACTGTCAGAAAATTGCTCCTTATTTCTAGGTTGAATCTCTTCTTGATCAGTTTCCATCCATTATTCCTTGTCTGGCATTCAGGTGCCTTGAAAAATAGCTTGACCCCTTCCTCTCTGTGGCAGCCCCTCAAATATTGGAACACTGCTATAGCAATAGCACTTAGACTTATATACTACTTCATACTGCTTTACAGCCCTCTCTAAGTGGCTTACAGAGTCAGCATATTGCCCACAACAATCTGGGGCCTCATTTTACCAATCTCAGAATCTGGAGAGCTGGTGCCAGGAAAACAAACTCCTCCTCAATGCCAGCAAGACAAAGGAGCTGATAGTGGACTACCGCACAAAGCAGAAAAGAACATACCAGACCCCATAATCTACAATAGCCCAGTGGAGAGAGTGGACTGCTTCAAATACCTAGGCGTCCACATCTCGCAAAACCTAACATGGTCACGACACATCGACACCATGGTGAGAAAGGCCCGACAACACCTATACCACCTCAGACGACTGAAAGACTTCAGACTGCCCACAGCAGTGCTCTGA
>JAEANM010027624.1:0-10513 GCA_017656035.1 Myanophis thanlyinensis | reverse complement strand
CACCATGGGAGTCTGACAACCAATCAGAACACAAGCCCAAATTCAAACTACTACAGAGGGTATAAAACCCAGGGACTTTCAGCATCTCAGCCCTTTTCATCCAGGACTTCAAGCCATGAGGTCCTGATCTGCTCCAACATCATCTTTCCAAGCAGCCTCCATGTTTCCAGTGTCTTTTTCCCCACTTGGACATTTCTTCTAACACAACATTATAAACATTCATTCACACTGCCATGTCTTTTCTTTTTCTTCTGTTTAATCATGTCTGCAGTCAGCAGTTTCCTTGGCAAGATTTTTCAGAAATGGTTTGCCATTGCCTCCTTCAGTGGCAGCAAAACACAATGGGTAAAAGATGATTAATATGGTTGAAACATATTTGCTCCAGGCTCTATGATGTACTGTTAGACAAAACTATATGTTTGGTCTGCATCATACCATAGGGTCCAAATGAAGTTATAGATCTGAGAGATGAAACCAGTGATGTGGGGACAAGATGATAATGAGGAGAAGGACACAGGCACTGAATAGAAACAGTAAACCAAAAAGTCAGTGGATATTTAACCCATGGAGAATCAGTGAGGTAGTGTAGTTTTGAATGAAGAGAGCCAAACACATAAGCTAGCTAAGCCAAAGATAGTTCTTCTGGAGGAAACTGAAGACAAAAGGGGAAGGGCATAGAACCAAGCAGCAGGAACTGTGTGGATTGTTTTCAATTGAAGTTGATTTTTATTCGCCTTCACAATTCATTTTTAAATCTTTTTTAAGACAATGTCACTGTGGTCAGCAAAACCTATGCCTTCTTGTAAAGTATATTACTGTAACTGATCCCAGGAATTCTATGAAATAATTTATCTTATTTCATCAAGCAATTTAATTCTATTCTACTGTTGATAGAGTAAAAACCATATAAACATGAAAATGACAAAAGATAAAGTTTTATGTATGCGTACCAAAACTCACACAATGTTCTAGGACTGAGAGCAATCATACCCATTTCTTAAGATTGCACTTCTACTATGAGCTGATTAATCTACTAATGTCTGAATGTATCCTCTTTCTATATGTATGAAATAAAATAAAAAGGAAGGTTATACTGTATATCAAGTGTAAATGAAGTCTTTTTTTTGTACTAATTATCTAATGTTTTAATTTTTTAACTTTAATTTTACCTCAAATGCATTATTTACCTCGAATGCATAACAGAAACATAAAACTAATCCTTTGCTGTCAACCAGAATTTTGTAGTCTAGATATAGTAGATTTAAGTCATTGAAGAACAGAAAATTCAGAGCTAGCTTTACATAAAGGAGAAGGCACATGCTTTATTCTGAGGCTGATATGATCTATGCCCTTGGGATAAGAATGATCCTTTAGGATATGGAAGAAATGTCAGTAAAAAACAAAAACTGCTGGGTTTCACAGCTGCTGTTCAGCTGATGCAGAGTAGCAATGAAGTTCCCCCCCTTCAAGGCTTCCTTAGAAGCATCTGTGGGCTCATCACCATTTCCCTGGTGGAGCTGGGATGAAAGCATACCATCAAAGCTGACAACACAGTATTTATATAATTGATATGTTGATTTGCTCTGTGGCTAAAACCAGGCAAGCAATCATTAATAAACCTGAATCTGAATATCGTTTTATTTATGCTTTGCTATTTATTACATTTTTTATTTTAACGGAGCTTCCCATCCCACAAGTTTTTCGAGCACCTTGTAGAAAACAATATTTGACTCATAAGAACATAAGTGCTCAACACTAACTTGATTTTAAAAGTGTGAGAATAGGGAAGAGCTGTATAATATGTTGTAATATTTATATCAAGGTAGGATTTTTTAGTGACTGTTTCTAATATAAATCTTTCTTTGGCTCCAGCTTAAGTTGTCTAACAACTTAAAGAAGGAAATCATAAAGCATAGGGAAGAAAAGACAACTGTCACTGAGGAAATAAAAAACAAAAACAATAATAAAGAAGTTAACAAAATCCATAAATAGATAAATGTGAAATAATAAGCATAGGTGTTAAGAATAAAGAGTGAGAAGAGGGCCTTTTGCAATATTAATTTGCAAAGGAAAATGAAGAAAAATACATGAAAAGAATTAATGAATCATGAACATAAATCTACTCATAGGAAAATTTTGAAAAAGAACAATAAAGTCAAAACAAACTATCAATGAATGTTTTCCTAGTGCTCAGGAGAACACAAGCTGACATTTGTTTCTGTTTTGGCATTCAAAAATATTTTTTCATTAAAAGAAGGGAAATAATTATTTTGAAGCACTTCAGATGAGATGTTATTTCTATAGTCTAGACTCTAGATTGTAATATGTAAATAAAATTCTAGTTCTTCAATCAGTGCATTCTTTCATTTTTCACTGTACAAGTGTTTAAATTATGTAGGAGGAAAAAACAATCTTGCAATGTCATTTTTCCTATATTGCTAAATAAGTTTCAAGATGTTTTCGGTACATCTATTCTCATCATGGATAATGATAGACTTTCTACTAGCTGTATCTAACTTCTGGAAATCCTTTCAAAGGGAGATTAGTAGAATGTTATGTATTGTTATTTTTTCTAGTTTACCATCTTTGGTAAAAGTTGCATACAGACTTTGTTCTTTTGATGACAGATGTATTGACCTTCAGTGCAGGGGCAAAATCCAACCGGTTTTCCTACTGGTTCGGTGCATACACATGCACGCCAATTACGCTGCAGCGCGGTGCTTTAAATGACCTTTAGAGGCTCCAGACTTAGTGGGGATTATCAAGAAGGCTCTATAGACACTCAAAACAGCTGATTTAGGTAAGTAAAAAAAACGGAGTACGTATAGGTAAGAATAGGGGCTCAGGTAAGTGGGCGGGGCTCAGGCAGATAGGCAGGGCCAATTTCAAACCTCTACTCCCGGTTCTGCCAAATCAGCTAGAACCGGCTGAATTTCACCTCTGCTTCAGTGACAATAGGCTGATGATAGCTGACATACCAGTGTGTGGTAATATTTAGAGCAATGTAATCCTTTGTATTTGAATTAAAAATGTACTTCTGAATACCAGGGGCCAATCACATATTTTTAGCAGCTGGATCTTTCTCTGAGACTGTTGTGGCTACTTTTGCACTATCCTGGAAAGGTTGGGAGGGAGTAGCTGATTCAAAATAGTAGAATACAGCTATTTAAAAATATTAAAAATAATATTTTTAACACCCCCCCAAATATAAAAGATCGTAAGACAGAAAATAAAAAATGAAATAATACATAATACAAATTAATTATAGAAACTTAAACAGCACATTAAAACTGACCACAAGAAATAATATTGGCCCATTTCTATGAAATCAATAGAGCTCCTGCTCATGGGCCCAGAATAAACAATTTTTAAGTCTAACATTTAATATTGAAATAGCAATATCTTCTCATGCAAATAGTATTTTTATTATATCTATGAACAATACATTTTACTTGTTTTAGGAAGTTATTCACAGGTGCCATTTTACATTCCAAAACATTTTCTTATTTTGAAACCCCCAATACCACACAACTTAGTTAATTATAATACAAACCTTGTTTTCACAGCAGTGTTCTTTGGCACCTTCTCTACAATCTACAATCTATTTTATAATCTTATAGTCTTACAAATCTAGTTTTACAAATCTGTATAATGATCTGATAATAACATATAATACTTTGCCATTTATAATTGCTACATCAATACGTAATACAATTAATTCAACTTTAAATCAATTCCAATGTTAACGAATTAAATCTAATAGGAAGAGAAAAGACCTTTAAAGTCAGGAGTTTTATAGTCCAATTTTCCCTGTAAGCATGTTGTCCAAATCGATGTATATTGTTTCACTTTTCTTCTTTCACCTCTCAGAATATTCTATCAAACAATGTTTGTAATCCAAAATGGCCCACCAAATTCCCCAATGTCTCAGTAATCCAAGATGGCAAAAGAATCAAAAAGCCACTTTGTTCAGATTCAAAACAAAGCACATTAGAAGGAGAATATACAAAATTGGAATTAGAATTATAAAAACATCCACAAAAGAACATTTTTAAAAAGCAAATGGAAATAATAAAACACAAACTAAATCTAATAGAAAAAGAATTGGCACAACAAATTAACAGAGGTGATAAAGAGACAAAAAAGTAACAAGACCACAGGACCAGATGGACTACAAGCAGAAGTATATAAACATCTTCAGAATACATTGAATTTGTCAATGTTAGAGTTTATAATGAGGTTTTGCTAGAATCTAAGATACCAAATACCTGGACAGAAGCAAATATTACTTTAATACCAAAAGAAGACTCAGATTTTATACAGACAAAGAACTATAGGCCTATATCATTATTAAATGCAGATTACAAAATATTTGCATCAATATTGATAGAGAGATTAAAAAGATTTCTGAATGAATTTATTCACCCAGATCAAAATGGGTTCCTACCAAAAAGACAAATTAAAAATAATGTAAGATTTATTTTAGACACTTTGGAATATTATTAAACACACTTGGGAAAGCAAATGGCATTGATATTTAGATGCACAGAAAGCCTTTGACTATGTAAAGTGGCAATTCATGATACAACAGTTAGATCATAGGGATTTTGATGAGAAATTCATAAACATGATTAAGGCAATGTATCACAAACAAATGGCAAAAGTAATAGTTAACGGGGACTTAACGAAGAATTTTAATACATAAAAAAGGCACAAGTCAAGGATGTCCTTTGTCCCCATTACTATTTATATTAACTTTGGAAGTGTTAAATAAAAATATTAGACAAGATTCAGAAATAAAATGTATGGAAATAAAAAGGGAAAAGTATAAATTACAAGCATTTGCTGATGATTTAGTATTTATTTTAGAAGAACCAATGGAAATGGGACGCAAGTTAATGGGAGAAATAGAAGAATATGGAAAGTTGCAGGACTGAAAATAAATAAAGATAAAACTAAAATTTTAGCTAAAAATCTTACTGTAAAACAGAAAGGTGAATTTACAAAGAAATTAGACCTACAGATAGTTAAGAAAGTAAAATACTTGGGAATATATTTAACAGCAAGATGTGTAACAATCAAAGAAGATAATTATGTAAGATTACTACTACAACAAATTAAAAGTAGACTTAGAGAAATGCATAAATTTGTAGCTATCAAGGGTAGGAAGAATTGCAAGTATAAAAATTAATATTTTACTGAAGCTACTTTTTCTATTCCAAACAATCCACATAAAAATAAAAAAAGTATTTTTTATATTTTTTATATGTAATAATAATTTTGAAATATGTTTGGGAAGGGAAAAAAGCAGGAATAAGATTGAAAACGTTGCAAGAATCTAAAAATAATGGGGCTTTGGACTACCATATTGGGAGCTTTATTAGCAAGCTTCTGTATTAATGTGTGTGAGAGAATGGATAATTCATAGACACAGAAGATTACCGTTTTTAGAAGGTCATGATCTAAAATTAGGATGGCATGCTTTTCTATGGTATGATAAAAAAAACACCCATAAGTATTTTCAAAGACTTCATATAAGAAATGCTCTACTTGTAGTATGGGAAAAGATGAAAGCTAAAATTTACAAAAATACCAGTTTGGCTTTCAACAATATAAACAATTATCTACCCAAATGTAGTAAATTTGGAAAAAATAATATTAACATATGAAGACATTTTGAATGTGGAACTTAAAGGCAAAAAACTTTGGATGGAACTAGACAAATGGCAAAAACTTTGGGAAAGAAACTGTAAGTTGACAATGGCAACTTCTTATAAGGAAAACCTATGCAGAATAGAATAGAATAGAATAGAATAGAATAGAACTTTTAATTGGCCAAGTGTGATTGGACACACAAGGAATTTGTCTTCAGTTCATATGCTCTCAGTGTACAACAAAGGAAACTCTACATTCATCAGAATCACAAGATACAACACTCAATGATAGTCATGGGGTACAAATAAGCAGTCAAATCATACCAGGAGACAATAATCAATATAAATCATAAGGATACAAGCAACAAATTATAGTCATCGTGGGTGTGTGGGTGATGGAACAATGAGAATAACAGTAATGCAGACTTAATAAATAGTTAGACAGTTTTGAGGGAACTATTTGTTTAGCAGAGTGATGGCGTTCAGGAAAAAGTTGTTCTTGTGTCTAGCAGTTCTTGTATACAGTGCCCTATAATGTCGTTTTGAGGGTAGGAGTTGAAACAATCCATGTTCAGGATGTGACTGGTCCTTAAATATTTTCCCAGCCCTCTTTTTGACTTGTGCAGTATGCAGGTCCTCAATGGAAGGCAGGTTAGTAGTAATTGTTTTTTCTGCAGTTCTGACTGTCATTTGTGTCTGTCTTGTTGGGTTGCAGAAACAAACCAGACAGTTACAGAGGTGCAGATGACCGACTCAATAATTCCTCTGTAGAATTGGATCAGGAGCTTCTTGGGCAGTTTAAGCTTTCTGAGTTGGAGCAGAAAAAACATTCTTTGTTGTGCTTTTTTGATGATGTTTTTGATATTAGGTGTCCATTTTAGGTCTTGTGATATGATAGAATCTATAAATTTGAAGTATTCTACTGTCAATACTGTGTTGTCTAGTATTGTGAGAGGTGGTAGTACAGGATAGTTTCTCCTAAAATCTACCACCATTTCTATGATTTTGAGTGTGTTCAGTTCCAGATTGTTCTAGTTGCACCATGAGGCTAGTTGTTCAACTTGCCGTCTGTATTCATCGTTGTCTCAAATGAAACCAATCACTGTTGTATCATCTGCAAACTTCAGTACTTTAACAGATGGATCTTTTGAGGTGCAGTCATTGGTATATAGAGAGAAGATAAGTGGAAAGAGCACACATTCTTGTGGGGGCCTTTGTGCTAATTGTACAGGTATCTGATATGATTCTGCTTAGTTTCACATGCTGCTTCTTGTCTGTTAGGTAGCTTATGATCCACTTACAGGTGTGTTCAGGTACAGATAGCTGGTTAGTTTTGTTAGAAGAATGTCTGGAATGATGATGCTGAATGCTGAACTAAAGTCTACAAAAAGGACCCTTGCATAAGTCTTTGGAGATTCAAGATGTTGTAGGATGTAGTGCAGAGCCATGTTAATAGCATCATCTGTTGATCTATTTGGTCAGTATGCAAATTGAAGAGGGTCTAACAATGGATCTGTAATGGTTTTCAGGTAGGACAGCACTAGCCTTTCATAGGTTTTCGTAACTACAGATGTTAGAGCAACTGGTCTATAGTCATTCAGTTCCTTGATGGATGGCTTCTTTGACACTGGTATGATAGTAGAGCATTTGAAGCAAGAAGGAACATGGCACATCTCTAGTTTTATAGGTGGCCACAGGCAAGATTAGCAAAGATGTTTAAAAAAGTGTCTCTCAGGTGATGGAAATGTAACCAGATACTGGGCACGTATTATAATATGTGATGGACATGTACAAAAGCAAAGAAATATTGGATGAAAAATCATACATGTTTAGAAAAAATGTTAAAGCAGCATATAGATTATAAGCCAGAAATATTTTTGTTAGGCATAGTACCAGAAAAGTATGACAAAGGGAATATATATCTAATATTACATGTTTTGACAGCATCAAGAATTGTACCTGCACAATATTGGAAAAATGAGAAAACATTTACAGAAGAGCATGCAATTAAAAAAATTAGATTGTGCAGAAATGGACAAATTGACTTTAAAGATAAAAGAAAAATAGGATACAGAGTATTTTTGAACATGGGACTTGTTTTACAAACAGTTAACTAATAGAGATAGAAATTAGGAGTGGGGAAAATATTATTATATAAGAAAAATGATCCAGACAATGCACTGTTCATTAAACACTTATGTATGTAAAGTTAAAATGTATAAATAAACTGTTTTAAAAAATATTAAACTTTATCATAACCTCATTGCCTTGATTGACAACATGTTGAGTAATAGGTTATTTCATAGAATTCAATAGAAGCAGATATCAAAGCTGAATAATTGACTACCACAAGGATCAGTGCTGTTTTCAACTTGTATATCCATGACCTGCCTGAAATTGTTTCTCAGAAATTTATTTATGCCAGTGATATCAATCTCACATCCCAAAGAACCAACTTGTGATGCAGAGGACATCCTTTCTCAAGATCTCCAAAAGCTGGATGTCCGCTTCAAAAATCGCACCTCTAAACAAGTTTAACAAAAACAGGAGTAACCACATTCCACCCCAGCAATACGTACACAAATTACCAGCCTTTAGTCAAGTTCCAGAACCATATTTTATAATATAATAACTCTCTGAAGAACCTGGGGATAACAGTGGACAGATCACTAACCTTCCAACAACACCTGAAAGAAAAAACAGCTGTAAAATTGAAAAGCTGCAACAATTTACTGAACATCCTGAGGTAACAGCCATCAAACAGCAGCCTTGGCTTTTGTTTATTCCACAGCTGACTATTAGCAGCACCAACACTCAAATGATCATTGTCCATCAAATTAGAGGTTACAAGGTGCCAAGCCTTTTCACTATAGCAATAATCTTGGATTGTCATATATTATACTCAGTATAATATGTTATCATATATTATACTATTTAAATAATAGAAAAATAAGTTCGCTTGAACTAAATTGAACATTTGTTAAAAGATATTGGACACTGTCAGTAATGGAGTTCTGTGGCTTTAGAAATTCTCTAGTAATTTGGAATTATGAATTATTTTTTATCTATTATTGCTCACTGCACCCTCATTTAGCTTAATAGCTGCCACACTAACAAGATTGATGCTAGACTAAATGATACAATGAAGATCATAAGAGGTTGCATAAAATCTACTCCTACTTGCTGGCTCCCCATCTTAAGCCACATAGCACCACCAGCTCTACGAAGGCAGAAAGCCTTAGTGAAGGAGTACAACAAAATTACCCACTTCTTCCTGTGTACATTGATCTTCCTCATCTGTCAATTGGCAGGCTTAAATCCAGGAAGTCCTCTCTGGAACTTGCCCAACAGCTGTCTAACAACTGTGACATCGACACACAATGGAAAGCCAAATGATCTGCTGAACATCCAGATACAGGCAGTTACATAGATGACCCTACTCAAAGGTGCCAGGTTTTGACCTTCCTTTTCTTTCCTCCCCCCCCCCCCCCAAGGAGGTCCCTTGTTTATCAGGAAACTTCTCATGGAACTTCTTAACTGAACGGTCTGTTTTAATGTCCCAACTTTTTACCCAAGTAGCTTCAGGCAAGGGATATCCCTTCCACTGGACCAAGTACAATAACTTCCCCTGATGAATTTTTGAGTCTAATATCTTTTTTACTTCATAATGGCTTTGCTCTTGAACCACATTGGGGCTGGGGTGTGTGTTGGTGCTGTAGGTCTGGTTTGGGATTCCACTCGGTGTTTAAACAAACTGCTGTGGAATACCAGATGGACCTTCCCTAACAATCTAGGAAGGCTCAATTGGACAATTGCGGGGCTTATTATCTTGACTGTGGGGAAGGGACCTAGAAACTTTGGCCCCAATTTCTTGCTTGGTAACTTCAATTTGAGATATTTAGTAGATAAGTAGACCTTCTTCCCCACTCTAAAAGTGGTCACTCCGATGTTTATCGGCCTGTTTTTTGTAAGTCTCAGCCAATTTTTTGAGGGCATCTTTAGTCTTCTCCCAATCCTCTTTCAATGAGTCCATCCATTCTTGCAGGGACACGGAGGAAAGGGAATCTCAAAGCAGTTCAGGCATTGGTACAAAGTCTACCCCGCTGGTCACTTGGAACGGTGTAAGTCCCATGCTGTGTGCATGGCGTTGTTGTAGGCAACTTCCGCAAAAGTTAATAGGTCCACCCAATTGTCCTGTTGGTAATCCATGTAACATCTCAGGTATTGTTCCATCATGATGTTTATTTATTTATTTTATTTATTTAATTTAATTTCTATACCGCCTCCCTCCTGAAGGACTCAAGGTGGTGTATAGCCTAATAAAACAGGAATATATAACAATTAAAACCAGATTAAAATTTCAAATAAGTACAGTGGCCAATCAATCAAAATAAAAACCAATTCAAATAAAAACACTTAAAAATGTTAAACAATTAAAAATTTAAATTTAAAAACTAATTTAAAACCCCCATTAAGTACTAAGCCAGACCGGCCTGTTGAAACAGGTAGGTTTTTAATGTGCGCCGGAAGGTCCGTAGGTACATGATGGTCCGGATCTCCGGGAGCAATTCGTTCCAATTCTAAGAATTGTATCTCCCTTTTTCTTCAGAAGCTCACATTGTATCCTACTTGTGTCCCACTTGTACTTGTATCCTATCCTATTTGTATCCTGACATCAACCTATTTGGGAGGTGAATGTAACTACTTGGGGGTCAGGTGCAAAAGATCAGGACCATGTACATCCAGTTGCAAGTCAAAATGGCTTTATCGCTCAACCCCTACACCAGACATGGGCAAACTACGGCCCGTGGGCCACATCCAGCCCGTTGGGCTTTTTAATCCGGCCCGCCAAACTAGTT
>JAEANM010027623.1:0-10513 GCA_017656035.1 Myanophis thanlyinensis | reverse complement strand
AACAAAAGAACTCATAAGGCTATGACTCAGCCCCTTATACCAACATCAACCCATCAATTAAGAGACAGCCAACCAGCTTTCAATCCTGGCAGTATAGAAATTGGATAGATAAATAAGTTTGAAATGATAGAGCCACATGGAGCTTGTCCTATATATCCTGCTTTGGTTTCATGTAGTAAATATGTCAATATGGTATTGAATGTATGTAATGTGGATTTATATACTATAGAATTGAAAAAGAATAATAAAGAAGGAACGGGGGATTTGCCAAGCACAAACTGTATCCCCCAGGGTATTTCTTTCTTGGAAAGATTCTCTTGACATACTCTGGATTTTAAATCTGGGGCAGATAGGTGTTCCTTCTGCACCTCTGAACATTCATTCTGGAATGTTAGAAACCCAGAATGGCTTCCAGCTCTTCCAAGGAAAGCTCCGCAACCCTTTCCATGCGTTTTCTGGGTTTCTATCTCGAACTGCAGAGCAAGGCGTAAAATATGCCTGAAGTGATTACAAACAAGGTAATTGCTCCGCTTCCCCACGTCTCCTTCCGTCCCTTCAGCCAAAGCAACTAGTAAAGAGTCGGGCTGGTTTTCTTCTCTGCTCCTGATGTGTTGGACAGATCCTCCGTCCAGTTGCCTGAAAGAAACCGGAACCGAGGCCGGCTGAGGTAATTTGCCGCTTCCTTGACAAGTGTGTGACAGGAAGAGGCAGCGCAGGGAAGAGGCGACGGTCGGGCCGCCTCCCCAGGCTCTCTTAATGGCTGCTGAGGGGGCGAGAGAGACGTGACTGAGAGGCAGCCCGGCTCCAAGTCGAGCCGAGCAGGGACTCTCGAAAGAAGGAAAGGCTCAGCCGGGGCACCGCGCCCCTTAATATTCAGCACGGCGATACATCTTCCCACTCCTGGCTCCTCTCTTCCAGCCGCCTTCAGGCTCTGGCTGGGAGATTCGCCTTTTCGGAAGGCGAAACTTCGGTGGCTGCTCCACAGACTCCTCTCCTCACCCGGCTGTTGCCTGCGTCAAGACTTTCATTACTTTCGACTGCCGTTATGTCCCCCTGGGCTCTCTCTCTCTCTCTCTACCCCACCCCCGTTGTTTCCGCATACAGTGCTCGTTAGTCTCATCACCCAGACAGCTCTTCCCCCCCCCAACCTCATCCCGCCTTTTCTCCCCCTTTTATAATGGGAATTTTTGGATTCCAACAGCACTAGTCTCTGGACAGTTGCAGCTCATATCTTGCCTTCTATTTATAGCCAGTCCCCACCAGGCTGGAATATGGGGAGCCTCTTCTCGCTTTGTCAAGAAAAGTGCAGCATTGCCTCACTACGTGCGGCCACCACTTTCTTTTGATTAATGAATGTTGTTTAATTCAGAAGCAGACGTTCCTGTGAAGATGGTATCGATTTTGCATGTCTTTGCCTGGCTTAACTCTGCATGCCAGGTAGCCTCGAATAGACTAGTCTGTAAGCAGCCTGGATTTTCAAAGAAAGTGATAAAATCCTTGGACTGGAAGATCACACACACTTCATGATCACACACACACCTTTTAATATAGGAGGCAATCCAACTAGACTAGAGCATCACAGAGATGACTATGTAATATTCACCATTTGCTGGAAAACCTGCCTGGGAGAACACCACCAATATAATTTAATAGCTGCCGGAATATATATGTGGGCAGGTCTTTTTCTAGTTCTGCACATTTTGAAATCTACCAGAGTCATTTTTTCTACTATGTGTGCATGTGTTCTTCCCATGTAACTGATGGACTACAATTGATCTTTGATGGGTCATCTCAAGTTGTGCTACTGGTCTGTCATATATAACCCCAAAACATTTAATTTACAGTCCCTGTTGCAACTGAAATATACTGCATGTTTTCTCATTTAAGCAACCTGTTTTTATACATTCTTGCTATACATATTTCCATCTTTTTCTTTATTTGGTGACATGTTGCTGTTCTCCCATACCTCCAAAACTGGTTGATTGCTTTGCTCTTCTATGCTGAAAACGTAAACCTTTTCTGTGCTTAAGGCAACAGACTTTTTTACTACCAGTTGTCAAATATGGAGCAGGCTGATGCATACCATACAGAGGAACTAAGGAATAAAGAGTATGCTCTCCCTGTCTCCTGTATCTTGATCAGCCAGATCTGCCATCAGAAAAACAAATAATTGGACATGAGATGGTGATGGAAAGTAGACTGCACACTTGAAAGGCTAGGAAAGCAAGGCTGCATATATTTTGATCAGGAATCAGGGTCAAACTATATCCCAAAGTGCTGTTTGTTCTATGATGAATAAACACACATTTATCTATTACCTCACCACAAGAATCCGAGCACATTGGGGCAGGGGATATTTGGATTGACACAAATATAGACAAAGTATTAAATACCTCTTTTCCCTACAGTTGAAGTAGGTACCTTCTCCTTCCCCTTGTCAATATATATGAATTAAAGAAAAAGAAACATGAACAGGGGATTTGAAAAATGGGTTATTTGGCCCTAAAGACTGGAAAGCAAAAATCCAAAATATAATGTCACTCCAAAGGACCATATGTGCTTTTCTGTACACTGCCATTGAAGGGTTTTTAGAGCAGTCAGGTTTTATTTTCAACTCAAAGTTTCACAGCAATTAATTTGGTACCACTGAATCACGCCTGAGTTCCAGTGATTGCATGGGAAATAGCCATATTTCACCCTATCCCCAGTCATGATCAAGCTATTCCAGTGATAAACTTAATCTTATCCAGGTACCTTTTTGTTGTTTTCCTTTCTTCTACTTCTCTCAATCTTGCCAATATTTTCTCTTGGTCATTGCTTCAAGGAAGCAATCAGTCTGTTTCATCCTGAAACAACTGATAATTGAACATTTATTTATGACAACATTTCTATACTTGCCTACATTTCATGATTCAAAGCTGCTTTTGTATTAAAAATTAAAATTAAGATATACATACTTACAAATGGAATTCAAGTCCGGCACAGAAGTCCATTGGAACAGAATGGTTTTCATGGTTGCAAAATGTAAACAAGTTGGGGAGTTTGCCTTGCAAAGTATTCCATGATTTGGGGTTGTGGGGAAATAAGGGAACCACTAAAAAGGTATGCTTCCAGAATCCCACCCATCTAACGTTTTGGGATGCATGCACAGAATGAGCTCACACTGGTCAAGAAAATTAATCCTGCAAATACAAAAGCAAGTAGGGCTTTAATCCAGAGTCATGATTGGGCCCAAAGCCTATTAAATACAACAATCTCAATTTAGATGTCACACTGCTGAATCTATCTCCTAATTCTGCTGAATTTTGGATCAATTGAAATTTTCAATCATTTTCAGGGCAACCCAATGTAAAATTTGTTGCAAAAGTCTCCCTGCAACATGATGAGGGCATGTGTTGCCATTGTGTAAGTATCCCAATCTTAAAACACCCCTTTTTTTTTGTTACCATGACCATGGGGGTGTCGCAGTAGCCACAACTGTTCTGTTGTTTCAGGCCAGTAGCCCTTCTTGTCCAGCAGTTCAACAGTCTGTTCTCAGTGACAAACCAACTGCAGAAGGAAACCCACTAATCTCCCAGCAAATGGCTTTCAGAGATAGTCACAGTGCCAGCAAGGCTAATAGTTGTTGATAGCCATGACTTTCAAGAATTGGTCCAAATCTTTTTTAAAGCTACTCAAGCTAGTAGTCAGCACCACAATTTGTAGCAACAAATTCCAAAACGTACATAGATATGAGTTGAAGGGAAGAAACTCCTTTGAGTTAATGGGATATGAATAATGAATTGGGTTGGGAGGTAGTCTCTAAATTAGAAATTCCAATCTGCATAGAATAGTAAAACCATGCTTGTTATAAGCGTGAATAAAGAATCACTTTCATGTATGATAGCTATACAGATTAAATTAACACACAAACAGGTGGACTTTGGTTGTTGTCCATGACTTTCATCTTGACATGAATGCTGTCTCACAGCTGACCAAATCAGTGATGTGACGAAATAAACTTGCTGATCAAAAACTCCAATGTGGGTGCAAATGACACTTGCAAGGCATGATCCTCAGCATAGTAAGAATAGCCTCATGACTTTGGGAAACAGGGTGGAGGATCTGGATTTCCAGGTTGTGTTCTCATTAATGCCTCCTGTTAAAAATAAAAATTCAGCAAGAGGAAGGACAGTTTTTAAATAGAACTCCCAGATGCAACATTGATACAAATTACAAAGGTTTAGAATTTTCAGCAAATTCCAGGAGATGCTGTTTGGCAGCAATAGAATTTATTCAAATTCAAATCTTTATTGTCAATGCACAACATGTGTGCAGTGAAATTGAATATCTCACTAAGGATGTAAATGCACATCCTTGGTGATGACATCTGGCTAACCTGATCAAGGGAGTTTTAAGTCAGAACACAAGGAATAGGGTGGAGATGAGGTGGATAATCATGAGACCATTGGCAAGCAATGGAATGAATATAGCAGTAAAGCGAAGTACTTACAAGTTTAACAATAAAATAAAGAAAAGACTGGGATAAAGAAAAAGGGATTCTGATTATGGGTATTCAACCTATTACTTTGAATGTTGTGACAGTGGTGCACAAAATATAGGTAATAAGATAAATGAAACACAAAGGCAAGTATGATGTAACAAGGAATAAAAGAAATCTGGTGGAATAAACCAATGGAATATTAGCTTTAATGAGTTAAGTCTTCATGTTTCAGAAGAACAAACAACAAAAGAGAACTGGTTTATCACTCTATATTGGGAATGACTTACCTGTACAAAGAGCTACTGGACTTATAGTAATGCAGGTGTTGAAAGCATCTGAGATAAAATAAAAGGCAAACTAGGAGTAGGGATATCTTGCTAGGAGCCTACTACAGACCATCAAATCAATCAGGAAAGTAGCTGAAATTTCATTAAAGCAGATAACAGAAATCACACACACACAAAACAAAATCCTATCCAGTGGTTGCAATGGGAGTTTTCAACTACCTAGACATTGTTTCACATTTGTTTTGCTGCCAACAGGCCAGGGATATACATCAGAAACCATTAGAGTTCACAGGGGTAGCAAGAAGGGACAGATTATGAATGATGCATCATGATGTTTCAACACAGATTCCACCCTTTTTGCACTTGTGACATTGTTAACAAGTACATTAGGGAGAGAACCTGCATTGTGCATCTTTCATCATCCCTGTCAATAACATAAAAAAGAATAACACAAGTTTTTCTCCAATTTGGGGGTGTTCCTATCCCTGTTTATTAGATTGCTATGGATTATATCAAATTATAATCAAATTCCTAAGAGCCATTACTCACATTACAAGATGGTGATCATATAGTTGCCATCTCTTGTGCATTCTGGTGATAAATGGATCCAAGAATGTTTAACTGTCACATGCATATTATGGCTTTGAAATTACAAGTTAAATTATGTGGGCCACAAGAAAAGCCAGAATCCTTCTCTCTCTCTTCTGTATCAAATTTGAAGCTTCCTGTTCATCTGTGGTTCTGAAATGTTCCGAAAAGGCAGAGGTTTTTGTAATTGTTTCTTCCTTTATTTTTTCTGCCAACTTGCTGAGAACAGGAAATACCTTCTGCTTAGTAAATTGTGTTTTTCCACTTCCAGTGAGATAGTGATTTAGTCTCACATTGTGAAAAAAATCTTCCCAAATAACTTAGCACAATACATCATACTGGGGTATTATCTTCTTTGGAAAATTGACACATCATAGACACCTTACTCCTTATCACACTCAAGTAAATAGTGTATTTTAATATAGTAACTGTGACTTTCCTGCCTTTGTTAGGACCAGTAATCTTCTTGAATAGTCAGATTCAAGATATTTATTTCTTTTTATTTGCCTATGCTTGCTATTTGAAGAGAGGGAAGAACAAAATTTACTGAGCAGCATGCAAAGCCCTAGTCCTAGATAGCATTGCAGTTAAACGCTTCCTATCTCACTGAGTGTTCACCTGGAAGATTTATTACCACCTCCATTTTGTATGACACACTTATTAGCTTTCTTTAAATTCTGTTTCAGCTCAGAAGTGCCACTCTCTATTCATGGCACTGTGGGTGGCAGGTGCCTTCACTTCCACCACAACTAATTCCCCATCAAAGTTTCATTTTCCTCTCTGTTAGCTTTCCTCAGTCTTTACCTCCTCCTGACACAACTTTTAACCATCTGTCACCTCAGTCTGGTTGAAAAGTCCTCCTTGCCTTAATCTCTGTTTTTTTTTTTTTTCTGATGAGAATTTCTGAAAGACTTTGTCATTTATTTTGACCTCAGACGTCAAATAAGCTGACTGAGATTCCCAGATGTGTTGGACTGACTAGGTCAGGGCAAGAATTTAAAACATAAAGTTCACTCTTAAGTCCACATTTTCTAAGTAGCAGTTATAGTAAAATAAGATTAAAAAATGACTGGCCTGAATGCTTGCAAACTGCAGCCCAGCCCTTAGATTGGCCTTGGTTTATCATTCTCCTGAAGACATGCATTTCAATCATTTAAACAGTTTTCTATTATGAATTTGGGATGATTTGCTTGTGAACAACCACAATGATAGTTTTTGCTGACAACCCTTAATGCAATAGAAATTAGTGAGCTCTTTGTATTACCGCTGTCATTGGGGCTGATTCAAGAGATAATAAACAGCCGCTATTCTTCTTTACATTTCCCTTCCCCTGAAAAATATCCAGTAAGGCTTGAGTAAAAGATTTGGCAGATGCCATTAATGTCCCCCTGTACTCAACTCTTTCAGAACAATAGATATATTTAAACCCAAATACTTTGAATTGACTGTTTGAAGCAAATGTTGGAGCATGACAACAATTGGATCTTGAATAGAGAACAATAACATATTCCATTAATTTTAATGTTAATGCCATTAACATATTCCATATGATAAAAATGACTCAAGGCAATGTTGAGTGGATTAAAAACATCATAAATGGAGTATAAACTTTATAAATGGAACATATCACATGGTAGCTGGAAAAGTAATCATGTAAACATGTCTATTATACTTTTATGGTTTGTCATTCTTAATCATATTTGCAAACCATGAAATCTTGTGTTATTTTACCCCTATGGTACTGTTTAAGACAAATTGTGCTGTTATTCATATATAACTAGAATTACATTTGTGATACAATCCTGGGCTGAAATGTGTTCTGTGGAGCAGTGTTTCTCAATCTCAGCAATTGCTGGCTGGATACTCCTGGGAGTTGAAAGTGTTGGACTGCACAGTCCTGAACTGGATGGAAAAGGGAAGGAAAGATTCAGGGTAATATATCTCAGGATATATCCTTCAGGTTAGATGTTTATAACTTTAATCTAGCAAGATTCTATAAGCAAATAAAGAACTCAATTCAACTGTGTCATCTTTGGACTTAGGCCTGACACATATACTGCCATAGTTTGTAAGGTCCTTAGTGACCCAGCCATTCAGTTATGATCTCTCTTTTCTTTTTCAATATACTAAAAGAGTGAAGCAAGTTGTCATATGGATAATTTCTGGTGTTATTATTCATAAATCTATTAATGTGTATAATGAATACATCTGGAAATCACAGAAGAGAGTCCCATTATACAGAAAATGAAACAAATTAGGTTACATTGAAATGTAAGCATGCTAAAAATACAGCTTTATACCTATACTTTGCTATGATGACTATTCAATTAGCATTAATTAGCATTGTGATTATGTATCAACCTGGCAGGTGAATGAATAATAGAATCATAAGTTTCTAAGATGAGACATTGTGGTGCCTCATGTTCATCTAGTGAATAGCAAATTTATACAAAAAATAGTTTTAGATAAGGAATATAAAAACCTAAAACCAAAACAGGTTAATGAATCATACATAGAATTTGATTTGGTCTTCAGAGAGCTAGGAAATGTTTGCAAGTGTTAAGACTCTAGGATAAAGTCTGATTTGTTTATATTTTTATTTATTACTGACATTTAATTCTACCTTTTTTATGAGTACTTAGGGTATCAAATATAAGATTTCTTATATCTGTTAGCCTTCCCATGAGGAACTAGCTTCAGCAAGTTTCTTGCTTGCCTTGGCTGTGCCCCTATCCATTCATTTTCAGTATTTGATGAAGGAAAAGGAGGAGCTCTACACATGCATGTATAAGACCATACATAAATATAACTATGCATGAACTGTAAATATCTGCTTGTTTAATTTCTCTAATTTATGTAAATACTTTTTGTAGCTCATCATTTGTCTTGTTATCCCAGAAAGCTCCCCTTTTTCCATATGCCTGTTTTTGCTCAGCTATCTGCACAAACACAATGAGAGCATGTCTTAATGTCCCATTTTTCTGGAAAGCAATAAAAAAAATATTGAGGAATTGCCCATGAGAAATGTTCAAAGGGTGTAGAAACGTAGATGTACATGTAGGGTATGTAAATGATGGGGGAGGGAACTGTCCTTGTATATATTTCTATTCACAGACATCTGAAAGGCTTTGTTCTGCATTTCTGCTTTTCTAATAGTTAAAACTGAAAAGAAACCATTCTAACCACATAATTGCCATTCTTTCAGTTGACCCCCACATGGGAAATAAGCATTAACTTTCTATCAATTTCACTGCTATTTGGAAATATTTTTCAGCTGGTAAAGGGCTTTGCTGAGCTTTCTAGATTCAGCCTATTTGATTCTCCTTAATATTCTTTATGTATATGTACACACATATTTGTATTTTAGATAGTTTTCATATGTTTACATTTTTCTACACATAGCTTTCAACATTCTATTACTGGGAAAGGTTTAATAAACAGTAACCATGTCAATTACTACTAATTTATGGTATGTTTTTCTCTGCAATATATGTTCAATTATATTCTTAGATGAGAAAAATAAAGAGGACAATTTTCAAAGCATCTGGTAGTGGATTAATATTTGAAGAGTCATAGAAAGAATTTCTTCTCATGCCTTATTCTCCATCTCTTAGACCCTCATTCTGCTTTTTGCACAGTATAGCATGAATATATGAGGACTATTAGTTTTTCTTAGGATATGTTATAATGTTTCTTTATGGCTATGTGCCAAGTTATTTTATTTAGCTCAACCTCAGTTTGACACAGGCATTAGAAATATCATAGAATAAATTAATTATATGCGATTTACATCTCCCTTACTTGACATATTTATTCTATTTAGATCCTTATCTCATTTCAATCATATTCCATTCTTATAGCTGGTTTAAGCAGTGTATAAATTAAATCAAGCCATAGCTTATCATGACAGATGGTTTTCAGATTAAATGATACCCAAGGATTAACATGTATTCCAACAAGTTCAAGAGTCTTCTAGAGACAGTGTATTTTAAACCAGTGGTCTAGAACTGTAATACAGCACTGCTATTTAATTCCATGAGTTTCCTCTTCTAAATAATTGAGAAAGTTTGTATAAATCATTCATAGTTGCTTTACTTAATGCGTAATCAATAGCTAAATTGTTGCAGAACCCAAACAATTTGTTTCTAATCATCTATAACATTTTGTGAGGGCAGCTTAGTTATATTCAAATCCAATACACATTATCCTTGGCATGCTTGCAGGAGACTCATAATTTAATAGCCCCATTAACATTACAATTGTTACCTCTTTGTTCTTGACTATGTTTTTAACAAATACATCATTGTCTGAAAATGACTCTACAGCCTGGAGTGGAGATGCACCAGAGAAGGAAATTGCTCTTCTGAAAGGGTTTTTATCAGATAAATAAAGCACATCTTACCTTTCAGGTATGAAAACTAAAGGATAGGGGCAATAAGACCTCAACAACTCATACACATGTCAGCCCTCAACAGATATAGCACAGTGATATATGCACATTCTCATTTAGAGATATAATGGGTTGACGTTCTCAAGCCCTTTCCTCATTATTCCTCCAGCAATCTTAGGAAACAGAATCTGTCTGGCTCAATATTTTTCAACCTTGGCAGCTTTGAAATATGTGGACAATCTCCATGCTGGTTAGGGAATTCTTGGGAGTAAACACATCTTAAAGGTGCCAAGATTGAGAAATACTGGCTTAGCTGTTGCCATCATTGTTTACAAATAAAAATGATCTCTACACTTTTACTAGTAATAGGCAGTTTCAACCTCTTCCCTGATATCCCAGAAGAGTAGCCAAGATGCATGGTAGGCTACATTCCAAGCCAATATGAGGCTTCAGTTTATTGAGTAGTTTAAGGAGTTAAACATCAGCCCAAATCCCATCACTGGAAGGAGGAAATTGATTCTAGGTTGAGTGGAACATATGAGGTATAATGAATTACCATTACAGATTCTGCATATGTTATATAGGTAATTTTGTCTTTCAAGTAAGCAAAAGATCGTGGGGATCAGGTATGCTTAGTGTGATCATCCTTTCTACTCCAATACATGTATGGAATAATGGTTTTAAATTTTTAATGGTTTTAAATTTTTACTCTTTTATAATTGGGTTTTTGGCCATTGATTTAATTTATTCTTAATTGTATTTTAA
>JAEANM010027622.1:0-10513 GCA_017656035.1 Myanophis thanlyinensis | reverse complement strand
AAAGAAAGACAGAAACAAAGAAAGAAAGAAAGAACTAAATTGGCATTCCCAGGGCAACTTCTTGTAGGGCAACTTTTACTGGGACTGGAGACTAAAACAACGGTTGCTGGAATTGGGTATTGGAATTGGGTATGTCTTGTTTAATTAAAAGAAAGACTAGGCATGACATGATAGTAGTGTTCCAATATCTCAGGGGCCAACACAAAAAAGAGGGGGTCAACCTATTGTCCAAAGAACCCAGAAGTCAGAACAAGAAGCAATGGATAGAAACTAATCAAGAAAAGGACCAACCTAGAATTAAATTTCCTGACAGAACAATTAAACAGTGGAATGGTTTACAGCCAGACATTGTGGGTGCTCTTTTAAGAAGAGATTGGACAACTACTTATCTGAATCAGTATAGGATCTCCTGCTTAAGCAGATAATTGGACTAGAAGACTTCTAAGGTCCTTTCCAACTCTGTTATTCTGTTAAACTTGTGCCCTCCAGATGCATCGGAACTAGAACTCCCAAAAATTAATGACTCAGGTTTCTTGGAGGTTGCCTAGGATATTTGGCAATTTGGGAGGTAGTAGTCACAATATCCATAGGTACCAGGTTAGTGAAAAGTGTCCTAAAATTTCCCTGGTTAGATGCTTTCTGTTCTAGGATCACATCCCTGCTTATTGGCCTCAGCTGTAGCACTACAAGTGCATACAAATGAAGCAGCTACCTGTTCTCCATCAGGCAAAAGGAACAGGATTTTCATTTTAAGAAACTTTTAATGCAAGGCCAGCCAGGTACAAATCAGGATTCCCTTGAATGTGGGACAGAACTGTTTCCTCTTGAACTGTGGGACAGAACAGATTATTTCAGTCAATCTTGCAAAAGTATTCCCTTATTTTCTTCTATTTTAAAGATAAAGGAGCCTTCTACTCTTTTGGATCAATCCATATTCTCCATTTGTTCTGCAATAAATAGACAAATGGGGCTACTAACTTGAATGCATCCATAAACTGCCATTTAAAAAAACCATCTCTGGTTATAAACACACACACATTGGCATTCACTTGAGGCTATGCATTTATTGTAAAGAAAATATATTTTCCCAGCATTCAAGCCAAAACATTTTATCATTGGGAAAGATGAAAACAGAATGGAATGGAATAGAATAGAATAGAAATAGAATAGAATATAATTTTTTATTGGCCAAGTGTGATTGGACACATAACGAATTTGTCTTCGGTGCATATGCTCCCAGTGTACATAAAAGGAAACGGTACATTCAGCAGGAATCATAGGATACAACACTTAATGAAAGTCATGGGGTACAAATAAGCAGTCAAATCATACTAGAAAATAATCTGTATAAATCGTAAGGATACAAGCAACACGTTATAGTCATAGTGGGGGAGGGGAGGGGTGATGGAACGATGAGAATAATAGTAATACAGGCTTAGTAAATAGTTTGACAGTGTTGAGAAAAAAATTTTTTTAGCAGAATGATGGCATTTGGGGAAAAAACTGTTCTTGTATCTGGTTGTTCTTGTGCACAGTGCCTTATAGTGTTGTTTTGAGGGTAGTAGTTGAAACAATTTATGTCCAGGATGTGAGTGGTCTGTAAATATTTTCCCAGCCCTCTTTTATAGTTAATACTTTGTTATCAAGAAATACTGTTGCCAACTTGGGTAATAATAAGTTGCACTATAACCCCCTGCCCCTTCATTATGATCATTTTTTAAAAACTTAAATGAAAGGTTGAAAAGTTAAAGATACCTCACCCTCCCACATCTTCCCCCCCCACAAAAATTTGGTCATGATGAATAACTGCTATTAGGTATCAGAGGATGGATAAACATTTCCCTTTTGTTCATTTCACCATCTGAACACAAAGTATAAAACTGGTTGTTACTCTGACAACTAACAGCACATTCCTTTGCGTGCCTGCTCAAAAGTATAATAAATCCATTAAATTAAATTAGGCTTTGCTCACAGATTAATGTGCATAAGGTATCCCAGCCTAAAGTACCCCAAGCTTCCACTCAGAAGTATGAGCCCCAATCAGCTCAGTGGCAGAGTATTTTTTAAAATGATTTTTATTGAAGAAGTTTTTCAACCAGATTAAAAACCATACAAATTTTAAATTAAGAATAAAAGTACGGTATTAAGAAAGTTAATAACAAAAAAGGAAAGAAAAGGAAAGGATGATTCTGAAGAAGCAGCTTCAATCTTTTTCACAGCAGTTATAAATACATATAATATATATCCTCTCTCTCTAATGTTACATCACAATTCCTTTCTTTGGATAAGCTATCTTTTTCAATTTCCAAACCCATAAATCACAAGTTTGTTCTTCTCTTTTTTTCAGCAAAACGTCCATAAGGGGTGCTCAGTGGCATAGTATTTCATCCATGACTGCAAATATCCAACTTACATCTACCTCTACCCATAACTGTGTGCGCCAGATCATGAAAATCACCAAGAAAGCCACCACTTCATGTGTGTCTGCATTTTTTCCCCTGTCCAAAGGAAAATTGAAAGTCACAGCAGGAAAGCTCTTCTTCTATTATGGGGTTACAATGGCAATTGGCATATAATCGTATCTTCCCAGAAATCATTCCTTGCTTTTACATCTGCACATGGGTGCACGGGAAGAGAGCTATATTATAAGGAACACATTCTGCTCACGCTGCATGCAGATGGGTACAACATTGTGAGGGGAATGCTATGGAGAGCTGTAATAGGCTCTAGAAAAAGTAACAGTACCAACCATGATAAGAGTGCTTGCATTATGAGATGCATTTATCATCACTACCTCACTCCAAAGCCTGAAAATAAACTCATGAATTATTTTATCAATGCCTCTAAAATTTGGGTGGCTAGGTAGGGAAACTGGTAAGACAGGATCTAAAGTGCATATACAGTATCTCTGCAAGGTGTGAAGGTTAGGAGTTTTTTCAGGGCATGTCCACTGATTTCTGGAAAACCCAGGGCATGTTAAAGAAAGTTATAGCTGCATGGCATAACAAAATTACAGAATTAGGTCCCTTGAGGTACAGCAATGACTACTACCTTAGACTGTTTTGTAGAGGACTAGACAAAGTCATGGAAGAGAAAGCCATGGACGTTTCCTGCCTAATAGAGTTCCATGTGATTTTTAGACCACAGACATAAGTGGCCTTCAGAGAAATGCTGTGAAATGAATGTTTCCTTGTCATGAATGATTAATAGTATTCTATGAGCCATGCACCTAAGGGAAAGAGGAATGCATCATTATTGAGTAGGGGTGGAAAGGGAATTGACTCCTAGATCAGTATTTCTTAAGCTACATTCTGAAGAATTTCTATGTTTTCTGATCAAATTGATGGTGTTGTGCCATTTCATCCCAAGGTCTAAGACAAACTTTTTGAAATGGCTTTTTGATCCTTTCATTTCACTAGTGAAGCAATTTGCCCTAAACATGAAGAAATGTTGACAAATCTTTTATCAAATATCACACTGAAACAATTGAGAATTTTTTTTGAAAAATCACCAGAAAATTTTTGGATGAAAATATATGGAGAGTATAAGCTTTTAAATTAAATGTCACTGATGGCTCCACTACCTTTTCCTTGAACACATTTTTATGAAAGCAGATTTTCAACACTTTTTATAATCAAGACAAAAAATCAAAATAGGCTGAACGTTACTCCCATAACCAGTCTCTTTAACAAAGCTAATTCCTACACTGATGAAATTTGATGTCATCTACATACAAGATCATACTTCCCCTACATTTTTACCATCAGTGTATTAAATGTAATGGAAATTTAATAAATTATTAAATATATTTTATTTCTTGTTTCCCTTTACAACAATTCATAGTCATAGGTATTTCTTGTGTTTATAGATCTCCTCCCTAGCATCAGAACATCATAATAAATTTCAGCTCACCCTCTATGGTAGTGGAATAACCTGCCAAGCATGGTGAGAAGTTTTCTCCAGACTGGTGCTGTCAACTTCCAGCTTCATAGGTGCTATTCAAGACCAGGTCACAAAGTTAGAAAAAGGTAGGCTATTATCACCATCATATAAATTGTGTCGGGGCACCGCAATATTGATTACTAAAAAGTGTACTAAACTAAGGCACTAACTTTATGGGCCTAATTTTTTTGAACATTCCAAAGACAATATCTGAAATGGTATCATTGATTTATCTAACTCAGTATGGTTTATACTGACTGATCAATTTTTGAAGTTTTGGAAAGGACTTTTTAGAACACCAGAGAATAAGATGTGGGTACTTTTACCCATATAACTATTATTTTAATCACTCAGTTATGGTTCTTCTTCCTTTCTAGCATTTTTGGGGGATGTTGGCACATTTAGAATTTTGGAAATATGTTGTAAGTATTCTCATGAAATGGATGTCAGCAAGGCTTAATTTTTACCAAAAGGCGTACATACAATCCCAGATATTTTTGCACTGAGATCAAGAGGAAAGAAAAGCACTTCTTTTACTATGGGGAAAAGACTTCTAGAAGTGTTGCGACTCCTTGCCCCATACAAGAAAGACTTCCTGTTTAGCAATGGGCAGCAAAGTGGAAAACGAATATTTCCACATAGAGCTGGAAAAGCTAGAAAGTGCAATAATACTCAATGCAAGAAGAGCAGGAATTAGTGAAATAAGAAAATAGTTTTGTTGAAATAAAAAAATAAAGGTTCTTCTCCTCTTGAATGTATATTTTACAGCTAAAATGTATTATAACCAAAACCTATTTATGTCAGACATATTGCTTATTATCTAACGACTAGGAAATACCCCTAAAGAAACTAGAATGGAATGCTATTTACCCATTCTGGTTTTCTAAACTTGTTCTTTAATCTTATGGCTCTGTCAAATGGAATTGGATTTCAAGTCTCAGATCTATGCATTATTAAATATGCAGATAACAAGCCTTTCCTTGTTTAGGTTTACACTGCAAGGTTTTTAAGTCTCTGAAATTTTCCCTTCTAAAATCGATATTCTAGGGTAATTGACTACAACAGTGATAATAGTTTTTCTTCCAAGATTTAAGGTTTCTGTTTAAATTGCAACTATTCCTAGCAAAAATGCCTAACTACAATTTCCTACCAAATATCTATAAAGCAGTCACTACCATTAGGCAATAGCAACATTTCGCCAATTTTCCTTAGGAGGCATTGATACATTTTACATTCCTATTGCAATATATAAATGCCCCTTGACTAGGAATCCAGCCTACTTATATTTATGACAAGACATCATGCATTACATAAGGATAAGTAAAAGAAGCAGCGTGGAGAATATAGTACTAACTGCCCTTAGTTCCCTCTCCTTATAAGACATAAGAAGCATTCAAGAGGTCTCGGATGAAAGAAAGCTCTTTGTCCTACAGCAAAAAACTAAGAGATGTTTCAAAGATGACAAAAAGGCAAAATATTGATTGAGCTTTAAAGAAACCAACTATTTCTGCTCAATGGATAAGATGTAGGAATGTTTATAAGCATCCTGTTCATTTCTTTGGTTTTTCTACGTATTTCTGATTTTATGGAAGAATAATACACATGCTTTGTATGTAGGCAGACTCACATTTGGTACTTAGCACACATATCAGAGACGCACAGGACAAAGTCCAGGCAATGCCAAGGGGTCATGCAATTTAATAGCAGAAATATAATCCATTTCCATAAACAGGTCAACTCAAAGTGTTGTGGGATCAAATTGATTCATTTCAATATAGCTGGTTACTTGCGTCATTTGTTTGGCTTTGCTAATCATAGAAAAAAGTAAAGAAGCATGCAAAGCATTGAATAATTCTGTTTAATGACCAGCTACATTAGTTATTAATATAGTTATAATACTAGATTATCTTTTTAACTCTTGATTGGAGTTACTAAGTTATCTATATGCAAAGGCAGCCTAGTCTGAACCAGTGATTATAATTAAGCATGAATAATATAAGATGAAACTGTAATTCACTCATAGTAATGTACAACAAAGTGAAGTAATATCTACAGAAATGATATTGGCACTGGATTTGACCAACTGGGCTTCTTTAGTCTTCTCCTATAGTTTCTCCAAAGAGATCAGAGCTGAATCCAAACATTTCATTCACAATAATGTCCTCTACGATGCTACAGGAAGTAAAGACTATGCCAACAAAAAAATAAATAAGTTCTGCTGTTCAGTAAAATAAACATTGTACAAACTGGGAAAAAGAGCAATGACTGAAAGTTCAAGCAACCATCAAGAATTGTTCATTAGGTATTATCCAATCACATAACTTTAGGAGAGACTTCTTAAATGTTATACAAGTTAATATGATATCTGTCAACTAATACAGTCCAAAGCAAACAAAAAAGTTGTTGGTACTTTTTATCTTTTAAAAATCAAAATAATAAAAACAATATGTCATGCAAAAGAATTTAACTCAAATTGCCCAGCTAACTGGCAGCACTACAGAACTTGGATGATCTTGAAAAGCTAAGTAGGGTCAGACCTAATTAGTACCTGGATTGAAGATCACTGCTAAATTCCAGAGCTACAGAACAGATGGGACTGTTTCAAAAAAATCTTCCATCCAAATCCACATAGTCATTAGAAATCAATCTGACCCAAACGGAACTTGATTACTTATCTAAATCTGATCAGACTTGTCTCTTAGTCTGGAAATTCCATTCTATTGAAAAATAAAATTGACAGCCATTCCCATGTTACTCTGTGTGAATTGTAATGGTATGGTTTCTAAAATTTCACTTTAAGTTTAGGTTTGATGTTAAATCAGACAGCCTGCTTAAATTAAAACAGAAGCTAGCTTTCAAATCACAAATTGAGACCACACCAATTTTTGTAGTTAGCGATGCAAGCATTTATCCTCTCCTTATTTTTAGACTCCCTATTTTAGATGTCCATTTCTATATTCAATTACATATAGGATACATTCACTAAACAACTCTCATGTTGGGATACTCCAGTAGCAATAGCAATAGCACTTAGACTTACATATTACCTCACTGTGCTTCGCAGTACCGTCCAGGTGATTTACAAAGTCAGCATATTGCACCCATCAACATGGGTCCCCATTTTACTGACCTTGGAAGGATGGGAGACTGAGTCAACCTTGAGTCCATCAGGATTGAACTCCTGGTTGTGAGCAGTTTGTCTGCAGTACTACATTCTGACCACTGTATCACCAGGGCTCCAGTAACTGGATCCACAGGAGTTTGGGAAAATTGCATTTGCTCTCATTGATAAAATTTGCAAGAAAATCAGGAACAACAACATATAATTGCTAAGGTCAACTATGTTCAAATCTTGAATCCACAACAGCATTTATTAGTTGATGCCATTATCTGCTGTGTTGATAAAAGTAGGGGTGATCTCTCATGCAAACTATCTTGATCATCAAGAAAACAAGGCAGAATATACATACAATAAATTGATAATCAAATAAATGGGAGCAGAATGAAAACACACCTACCTTTCTGAATTGCCAAGGCAGTGCTCCTTCAGACAACTAGTGCAGTAGTTCCTCAGTCAGGCAGTGCATGTCAAACGTAGCTCACACCCTGAAACTGCACACAGATGAAGAGGACAGGGTCAGACAGTCTGAACTTGTATTTCAGAAGAGTACAGCATCACTGTTCAGCATCACTGTTATTCTTTCTAGCAATTATGCATCATTCGTAAGATTACTTTAGCAGCAGGAAGAATCTGCAACTTACTATTGTAGTAGCTATTACTGTGCATATACAGCCATAAGGTATGGAAGAGAAAATTGCACATCACATGTGCTTAGCAATGGTTTGCTTGGTACAGCTTGTCTTCAAATATTGTCTTCAAATATTCTTCCTTCTCCACCATATCAGCTTTGTTATCTGTTAAGGGACAGCTCTAACATTTAATGGGAGTAGCAGTACCATGTGCAGTTTCTCTGTAAATTATTTGGATGCCAAGGTTTCAACATTCTTGTATCAATACCTAAGTCTTGCCAAGTTCCCCAGAATAACAGATTCTGTACCCGGTTCACTCTAATGTTCCCCTTAATCCCTGCAAGACAAATCCAAATGTCTGGATAATAATGAAAATTGATATGGAGGAATCAAAAAGTGTGCTTCTAGATGAGATGGGTGGCACATAAATCTAACACACAAACAAGAAATTAGTACAGTTTCATCACTAGGGGAGAGACCAGCCTTATAGGTAGGGGGAAGTATTAAATCCCTGTGTCACTTGCTCTTCCTAGCCTATTTATTTGGGTAGATATACATTCTTTCTTAAATTATTCCAGCAGAGTTTTGAGGAGAGGCATTTTTTTTTTTAAATCTGTGCTGGACATTGTAATGGATATCAGAAGATTTGAGCTGGCATCTACCATAGCTTACCAACCCGTAATGGATACATTGTTGTATTTTTAGACTTTTCATAATTAGGAGAGCGGGTCAGCACATCTGATTCACATACAGAAATTGCTTCAGTCCCTGGCATCTCTAGTTAAAAGGATTAGGTGATTGATGAGAAAAGGGTGGAATTAGATTTCTAAAAGCTGCTGCTAGTTGAAACAGGTAATTGGGCTAAATAGATGGCTGGTTACTAAGCTGTAGTAAGGCACTTTCCTATGTTATAAGAAATAGTGATACATTTAAAAAGGAAAAGTGTTATCTTATGGATATCAAGCGCACATGTCAACTAGATCCTGTATTAGGCAAAAAAATCCAGCTTTGTAAAGTCAATACCATCCTGCACATTTCTAGGAAACAGTCCCATTCTGATAAAACAAGAGTGTGTATTATATTTTATGAAACTTTTTATAAGATATGGAATTCCTAATCTTAAGACTTTTTCTTTCAAATTGGAGATATGCCTAAAGTCAAAGGATCTTTGATTGCTTCAAGTACAATTTGGAAAAAGTAATCTTGAAAAGCAATAAAATTTGAAGCAAACACATCCAGCATATATCTAAGAAATACATGGTTTGAAATAAATGGTAAAGGTTTTAATGCTTTCTATTTTTGAGCAAAAACATTTATTCTACTTTTAAAAATTTTTTTCAAGAAAGTGCTTTATTTTGGATAAATAAGAGGCTGCACAGATAAATCTTAAGAATAAAAATTTCTTTGATGTGAGTTTCATTTGTTTCTCTCTTTCTCTCTCTGCTCCAAAATAGATACATGATTACATGGCTAGCATCAATCCTGATGTAATCAATCACTTACTTATTGAAATGCACTCTTTGTACTCTTCTGAAATACAAATGTTAACATATGGCACTGATACTTTTTCAATTAAATTACCTATGCAACTTAACTTGAAATAATTTTTTAAAAATTGAAAATTACACTGTGTAGTAGCATTGTGATGCCACAGGAACCATAATTTTGCATACGATACAACAAACTTTGCTCTTGAAACTCAATTAGCACTCAGGGGAACTTGCAACTATAACCATTGTGGTAACTACTACTATGAATAGCTACCGGTATAAGATGGAAGAAAAAAGTGCACATCACACATGCTTAGCAATGGTTCTCTTGGGACAGCTTGTCTTCAAATATTCTTCCCTCTCCAGCATAACAGTTTCACTATCTGTTAAGAGATATCTCTAATATTTCATGGGAGTAGGAATATCTTGTGCTGTTTCTTATGAATTATTTGGCTGACAAAGTTTCATCACTTTTGAATCTAAAGCATTCCTCAGCATATGAATGCTTTAGATTCTTTATTATGGATAGGTACATTGCTGAGATTGTTGAGATATCTAATAACAAAGATCAGCTACAGAAGAATATAGCAACCTATCCTGTAATTTATAATGGTGCCAAGGTTAAATTTTACGCTTCTTTCTCTTGTCCTTCTACACTGTTTGTTTCTCAACCTTGGACATGGAGGGCATCTATACCATGTCTTGATAATAATTATCTGCCTCAGGTTCTTGGTTTATGGCGTTGCCAACTTCACCTATCAACTCTCACCAGAAGAGAAAGCCACTCAGCATGAACTCAGTTTTCACTGAATTCAAAACTGGTAGGAAATAACCATCCAAATAATAACAGACAGGCATCTGATACACAACAGCCCAGACTTAAGAACTGTTAAAAAGAAAGACAAAAATGTCTGCATAGTGGACACTTCAATATCTGGTGACAGCAGAATAAAAGAGAAGGAGTTGTGAAAAGTATCACAGGCTATAAAGACCTGCAAACAGAAGTAGAATGACTGTGGCAGAAGAAAATAAAGACACTACTATAGTAATAGACCTTAGGCACAATCCCAAAAGATCTGGAGCAAGACTTGAATTCCTTTGGCATTAACAAAAATCACCATCAGTCAATTACAAAAGGCAGCTTTACTTGGAGTAGCTTACGTATATCCTGCAAAAAGGAAAGTAGGAAACTAATTTCCAGTCTGAGATTTGGGCCTGCTATCCTACCATAAAACTTATGATAGTCTGATAGCATAGATCAGGGGTCCTCAAACTTTTTAAACAGGGGGCCAGTTCACGGTCCCTCAGACCGTTGGAGGGCCGGACTATAG
>JAEANM010027621.1:0-10513 GCA_017656035.1 Myanophis thanlyinensis | reverse complement strand
AAGCACACTCAGGACCACAACAAGAACCATGACTGCATCTAACTCCCACCTTCCCAACTACCCTTAACTATTTCCTAACCCCACCCTCTCTTTCTACCTTAACTTAGCCATGGTTGCATAAGCATTTCACTGCATATTGTACCATGTATGACTGTGTATGTGGCCAATAAATTTGAATTTGAATTTGAACAGCATTATAAACTATATAGGGATAAGAGCAATATGTTCTTCAGAAGATATCATTGAGCTAGGTTTGGGTCCTTGACATAACTGAAAAATGGCAAGGGGTTGGGGTAATGACTCCCTTCCTTGTCAAAAGACAATTAAAAACACTTAAATAGTGTGTAGTCTGCTCAGAGAGGTGTGGCGGGAATAAAATAGTCCAGAGATTGAGAAATCTCAAACACCCTCTTATATTCCTTTAATTTGTTTCAGCTATTTTAATTTGGTTCCTAACTCTTGGTAACCAACAATAAATAGAATTGCTGATGAGCCATATTATATTTTCACAGAATGAGCTGAAGCAAAGAGCAAGACGGGTAATTAATGTGAGGCTGCAGCAGGATGGTTTAGAGAGTTTAAATGAATAGGCATGTTTAAATATGCCTGTGTGAACTCTTGCACTCCAATTTTAACAGAGTAAAATTCCATTAACTCCTTTCAATATTACACTAAGTCAAAAAGATTACAGTGCAGGCGTTTCTTATGATCATTAGGAACAGTTTTTACTGTTTACCACACCAGAAATGGTGAAGCACATCTCCCTCTGTGGGAGCAACTGATTGAGAATCTGTCCAAGTCATGAATACAAGATGTCATTGCCCATTTTTGACCCAGAAGAACATACCTCTTGTTTAGTGCTTTAATGCTGCTACATTTGTTAAAAAAAGAAAAGAAAATGTTCCAATATATTTCAAAGCACAAGAGCAGATACCTTTAACAATCTATTACAGTGGTATAAAAACAGGAAAGCAACATTTGTGGTGTTGAGAATTGGTTGTGGGTACAAAGTCTGTCCCAAGCTGGTTCTTTCCTCATAAAATAGTGTCAAAAATGGCTCAACAATATTAAAAAAAAACAGTTGTACAGAATGGAGGGATAAGAGGGATTCTTGTTTCAGTCACCCAACATCTGTTTTTATTTTCTAAGAAAGTCTATGGGGCCTGCTACTTATTCACATAAATAAATATAAAGGTGGATACCAACCATAGATATCTGCAGTTTAGGGTCAAAAAATCAAGATGGATGCCACAATGGTGCAACCAGAGCTCCACCCATTTTTATGTGCAACAAAAACCAGGGCTTGACATTTGTGGCCATATCCTGTAGAGACCCCAGAGACCAAATCTGTGTTTTGTCTCACGGAAATTTTACATATAATTTTGTTTAATGGAAAAAAAAATCTTTTTTTTTTTTTAAAAAACATGTCCATGTGAGGGCCAGGAGATGGGAAGGGAGTAGAAACTATGTTTCCAGGCAGAATGAGGTGATGTGCCACCATTTTGCTTTTCTCTAGCACTTTCAGGATAAAGGTTGATCCTGAAAGGCCATGTTTCCCTTGGCAGCCAAGATAACATCATTATGATTATTATGTCAGTCAGCCTAAATCACAAGAAAGGGCGACCTCCCACCCAAGAGTATCTGAGTTTAAACAGAAAAGGGCTTCCATGTTGGGCTGTCATAATTCTTGAACTTTAATGAAGTCCCGAAACAGCTCTAAACATCCATTTGCATCTATGATGCTAAATAGATAGAGATTTATTGATACCACTATCCACATAGCATATCACACTTTTTTCTAAAGCCTTCTAAACAAAATTCAGTATTTTAAAGATCTGCTAGTCTGGTAGTTTCTTGTCAATCATCCTCTTGACTTTCCACCCCGTGTCTGAGCTGGCTTTCACCTTTTTCTTTTATTCACATGTTTATTTTCTCTCACAGCTGTGCTTGTCCTACTGTGTTTCTTATTTCAGGATTTGCTGTTATTTTGTGGATTTTCTCTTCAAAGGTCTTTTCTGTGTGACCTTCATAAACGGTCTGTGCAGTGCAGAAAGGATATTGGTATTACTGTTAGAATAAGAAATGGCTTCCCAATTTCATCTGAACCTGCATTATAATTAACTGAGTGATATGAAAGTTCAGGGAGTAGAGTTGAGGTCAGCTTCCCTGGTACTTTCCCCCTTCTTTAAAAAAGGCTCTTGGGAAAGCTTACAATGGTGTAATGGCTTCCATACTTACTTCTCTCTTTGTATCCCACACTGATTTGCCCATGTAGAGTTTTAAAGAAAGAAAACAGAGCAAAATATACGGATATTTTTGGCAATCTTGCATTTGAGCTCTTCATGGATGCCCACAGAGGTATCACAAAAGTCAAGATGGCAGCCACAACATGCAGTCTGTTAGGCATGTAAATCTAACAGTTGGGTTGATAATATATCAACCAGGATTGTTACTTTAAGTACTGTAACTTTAATGCTGAAAGTGTGATTGGCTGCTGCTTCCTCAAGCAGCCATAAGATGGAGCCAGAATCACTGGTAGATGCTGGTTACTGTTACTGTGGCTGAGGAGTTAGAAGTGGGAGCATTTACTGTGAGATTTTGCTACTGTTTGAAAACTGTTACCAAACTGTATATTTGTTACTGGACTTTGATTATTGGATTATCCCTGAACTGAACTGTTTGATGACTTTACTGTGTATGAATTCGGATTGATTGATAGACTTTGCATACCTCTATTTCCATGGAAGTAAAAACCTATTTTTCTGCTCAGTGTCTCTGTATTCTGGTTTGTGTATTCTACCACAACACTCCCACAACGCTTCGCTTTGCACTCCTTCTCTTAACGGGAGACTCTCCTTAACACAGTCAATACTCTGGCTTTTTTTTTCTAACAATGACTGTGGATTATTACCTTGACTTTTTCTTCTTACCCATCCTTGAAGTTCTTTTTTTCAAAGAAAAAGGGAAGAGAGGACAAAGATAAATTTTCTTTCTCCAAATTCCAACTGAGATATATTTACTATCCAGATAAGAAACTGGGGTAGTAATGACTTACATAGACATCAGGGCCCTGATTTAGCTCAGCATTAGGATAAATCACTACATAAGCAAGAAAAAAAGTGGCATGCAAATACTGCTAAATAAACAAGCCCCCAAAGCAGATAAATAGTACACACCTGACGTAGTCTTAAATCTGGTTTAAAAAAATATCCAGCCCTTTGAGTTCATTAGAAGTCAATTAGAATTTATACAGCTAATCAACAGGCCAGCAATCATTAAAGCAAGAAAACATTAATGACTGGCAAGTCTGAAAGCCCAAGGTAGTCTAGGATCAATATCTGTAAATAATCTACCCATAATACATATTGCTTACAGACAATGAAAACAAAACCCATGGTATAAAACTTGGAGAAGAATTAAGAAAATGTTAGATAAGTAATGTTACTACAACTCCTTCATTATTGCCCTGAGACATAATTATCTTGCATGTTAAAATCCAGAAGATTTCTTGCTCCTTTTGCTTATTAAATAAATCCTTTCCAGACCTGTGGTCTTCATTCAAGGCATCTAAATTGCAGTTTTGTTCCAAACAGGACTGAACTAAAATAGCTGAGTGTTTCTGTACTTTGTTTTTACTCTGCTAGTCATTGCCAGCTAGGGGCAGTGCTCATCTCCGTCTCTCAACAGTAGAGGAGAGATATGACATCATCTATCTCCAATCTACAACACAGTCCTTTCAACAATTCCAAGAAGACTTCACAAAAAATTTGTACCACTCGGGTGACCCTGATGACACAGACAAACTTCCAAGTGACCTTAACAACCCACTAATGAATGCAAGTGTCCAGCTGTCTGCAAAGAGTATAAATCCTTCTATACCCCACCATCCAGTCAGAGCTGAAGAAGCTACTTGGATGAGAAGTGAAATGTCTTCAAAGAAAAGCTAGAAAGTCCAGTTGAAAAAAAAACTGAAAAAAAAAAACCCTTTAGAACAACTATGACCTGGATCCATCTCAAGGCCATGAGACAGTGCTGTCTGAAGACAACTTGACAGTCATGTAGCCAGCATGATATGTGGAGTGTTGTTTTCATCCCCACCAAAGTGGTATTTATTTATTTATTTATTTATTGATTGATTGATTGATTGATTGAATTTATATACCGCCCCCTCTCCACAAGGACTCGGGGCGGTGAACAGCCGATAAAAATACAAGATACAATTGAATCAATTAAGATAATTATATAAAGCTAATCATTTAAAACATTTTAAATTCAGTTTAATAATTAATTAAAAAACAAAGCCCACAATTTAAAACACAGATTAAATATAAAATTTAAATTATATTTAATTTAAAATTAATTTAAACCCTTAGGTATCAGGCCAGGCCGGCTCATTGAAACAAATGGGTCTTCAGGGCATGTCGGAAACACCGGAGATCCATAATAGTACGAATCTCCGGGGGGAGTTCATTCCACAGGGAGGGCACCACCACAGAGAAGGCCTGTACCCTCGGGGTTGTCAGACGACATCGTCCTGAAGATGGAACCCCGAGGAGGCCAACCCTGTGGGAACGCACTGGTTGGCTGGAGGCTGATGGTGGCAACAAGCGGTCCTGTAAGTACACGGGTCCCATTTACATTTGCATGCTTTCATACTGCTAAGTAGGCAGGAGCTAGATAAAGATGGGAGGTCACTCTGTTGCATGATGTGGGTTAGAATCCAGGCTTGTCAGCTTTCCAGCTGACAATCCCACTGAGCCACTGCACCCACCCCAATTTCTGTATTTAGGCTTACAATAATTGTCTGTCTATCTATTAGGAACTGTAGTGGTGCAGTAGTTAGAATGCAATATTGCAAGCTAACTCTGTCCACATCCTGGAGTTCAGTTCTGACTGGTTCAAGGTTAACTTAGCCTTCCATCCTTTCGAGGTTGATAAAACGAGGACCCAGGCAATTGGAGGCAATAGGCCGACTCCATAAACTGTTCAGAGAATGTTGTAAAGCATTATGAAGTGGTACACAAGTCTACAATGCTATTGCTATTGATCTATTTTCAGGTTGTTGTCAGGTGGCAAAAACTTCAAAAGCAGTGACCTATTTTTTACATGGATTACATGTGTGATGCATATAAAAAGAACAGTCTGATTGTGATCACACCATAATGGATGCCATCAAAATACTTTTGACCACACTCCTGCTACTTTCATCTGTTTGATCGAAAGGAAGTCATCACGGATATCCAGGATTCTGGATCAGAAATGAAACAGAGGATTTGGAGCAGTCTGCGCCATGCATCTTTCCTCTGGAATCAACCCAAGTATGCTGGGAAAAGAGGGAGGTGCTTTAAATAGCTGCTGACCAGGAACACATGAGCTCCTCCTACACTATTGAAAGCATTCTTTCCCCTTGGAATGTAAAGGACTCCACAGCCCTAAAAGAAATCCTTGATCTTATATTGCTTTATATTGCCTCAAGAAGGAGTTATTTACCACAATTAGAACAAAGACTACAACGATCATACTTACACAGGGTGATAATAAAGCAGTGATGGCGAACGTTTTAGATACCGACGGTGCGTGTGCCCAGAGAGGGCTCTGAGTGCCACCTGTGGCACTCATGCCATAGGTTCGCCACCACTGTGATAAAGCATACATATGTATATGCAAGCATATTTTTTTCTATTTTTTTTTAGTATTGATGTACGATTTTTTAAAAAGTTACTTTTTACAGGTTTGATTGTTGGGTTCATGTTGCAGAATCAGGCTATCTAAGTTACCCATTTGGCCCATAAAGCCAAACCTAAGATTATTCAGCTACACTAGAGGTTCTGGTCTACTATCTAACTTAATGGAAGAACCAGCCCAGGGTCTTGCTTGTACACCTATGTAATCTTTAATCTTCGGATACTTCTCTCCCAGCCAACATGGAAAAAAGATAAGAATTAAAGAAAGGTTATCTTGGGTTTGCTAACTTCTTATACTCATTTAACCCAAACACTCACCCACTTACCTTCAACAGATCACATGAATCCCCCTGGCAATATTATTTAGCCCAATAAGTCCACTTTGTTATAAATCTAAAGATTTGTTGGGTTTTTTTTTTTTTTTGCAGGAGGAAAATCAAACCAGATTTATACACTATTTCTGAACTTTCAAAATGCCAATTAAAGCTGAAAGGTTAGAGAAAGGAAAAGGCAGCAGAGCACAACAAGGAAGTAGCAAACCCCACACGTTTATAAACCCCCCATAGTCCGCACCAGCTGCAGCCCTATTAAATTCAATAATAGCACATTCACTGGAGAATTCTTACAATTTACCCACAAAAATCCAATTTCCTGAAAACTGTCAGGAGTTTAACTCTAAAGCCCAGCTCCTAAACTTCTAAAACACAAAATAATTGTTGAGAACGTACTGTGTCAAGATTTATGATCTCCGTGTAAATGTCTTGGGAGGGATCCAGCTCAACTGAATAACATTAAATCATTAATGGTGCAGTTCACCAAAGCAAAGAGATCTGAGATGAGCATCAGCAAAGAGAGTTTTAAAGGGTTTCCCACACATTCTAGTCTAGTGTCAATGACATTCAGCGTGTGGGTTCAGAGACTAGCATTTGGCATCAGCCACAGGAGGCCTTAGTGTACTGGAGGGATCTCTAGCTAGACCGCAGATTGCTATAAAAATGTGGCAAGTAGATGTCTGGTTTTCACTGGCAGGTGAAATATCACATGGCCTGCTTAAGACTACCTCAAGGAGCTAACAAATCTTTTTATCCATCCGCTTCTGTAACAAGCAACAAGTACTGCACAGAGAACCCCAGATACGGAAAGCTGAGACCGGAGCAAATGGAAAATCAATCTGAGAATGCAACAGAATTTTCCTCATGAAATCCTTCCAACTAATCCTTCTCTCAGAGGACTTTGAACATGACCTTCTTTTAGCACACAGTTTAATAACTTTATTTGTCTGGGGAAGGGGGGCACATCCTTTGACGCACTTCTGATAGAAAGAGTTTACATTGTTCACACGCTCGCCCGCTATTCTTCCAAGTGAGGATATGCGTACATGCGCAGGTGCTTGCCGGCCATTTCCATGGCCCAGTTGCAAATCCTTCACGGCCCACTAGTGGCCCACAGGTTGGGACCCCCTGACTTAGAGAACTAAGGAGAAATTTTCTCGACAGTGGGAACAATTAACCAATGGAACACTTGCCTTCAGAAGTTGTGGGTGCCAATTGTCTGAAATGGTATAGGGTCTCCAGCTTGTGCAGGGGGCCGGGCCTACAAAGTCACTTCCAATTCTGATTTGTTCCTTTTGATGATAATAGACAATCATGCCCTTTTGAGTCATCGTTTCAGACATTTCCTTGCTTAAACAGAGAAATAGAATGACCAAGAACTGAAGAAGTTTTTTGGATTAAAAGTGAAATGTTTTCAAGGAAAAAAAAAAAAACCAAGAAAGCTCAGTTGCCTTTTGAAAACAGCACCAATGACCAAGGACAGCCAAAAAAAAGCAGTGGGGGCAAGAGTGACTTATATCTTCCTGTCAGCTTCGCCATTCTTTGTGGGAATCTGAGAGGGAGCATAGGGCATTTTCCTTCCTTCCTTCCTTCCTTCCGTCCTTCCTTCCTTCTTCCTCTGATATGATCATCAGAAGGCAGCCTATGTAGAATCTCCTCCCTCTTTTCCATAGCAGCCTCCACATAATCAAATTCTGCTCCCTGCAGTTCATGGATTGACCTCCCCAGCCTTCTTTGCTTTGGAGAAGAGATGAAGACAGCATTATTCCATCCTGCCTTTCGCCTGAGGTAATTGATAAGAATGCGTCGATATCAATTTTATTTTATTGGTTATCTCATTTATTGTATTCTGTGTTACCCGGAAATCATTAAGATTAAGGCAAGTTAGAAATATTGCTAAACAAACAAAGAAAGTTTTTGTCTGCCTCACTTTTCATTCAGTTCCTTGTCCAATAAAATCTTGGACATACAGCAAAACGTTCCAGCAAGATTTTTTCAGTGATTTATAAAACTAATAGTACTCTAGTAAGGTAAATGTCCACCCAGATTAAAAACAAACAAACAAACAAATACAGGATCCTATAACTTCTTTTTCTTTTTCTAAATTTTCTTTTGTGGATGTGTTTCCTCAGAGATTCCTGGCAAGATGACTTTAATGAGGAAATATGCTATAAAGAAATGAATTTCCTTCTCTTTCCCCTTTTCCATTTATGTATTTTCAATTGTCAATGAGTGATTTTTTTATTGGTTAGCAGACTAACAAGAAGTCACTGAGATGAGATATATTTCTATTTAAATTATACCAATTATGTATGCATTTGCATCTGTAAAATTTAAGTGAGCATATGTGATCTTTATTCAATTCAAGACTTTTCTCCCTTCCTTTCTCTCTCTCTTTCTGTTTCTCTTGTCTCAATAGCCATTCTACACAGGGTTGTACTTAGGGTAACTACAGCTACAGAATATACTTACAGATGTATTTTTAAAACAACTCCAATGTATATCCCCCAAAATATAAGTCTGACTTGCCTTTCATACTATTGTCATTTTCCTGGGATGCTGTCACCATATTATTACCAGTGCTACTGTCGAGTTCACGTGTAGATTGACGGCTAATTGTATGGTTCATACATGTGTGTTGTGGTGTGTGTCTGTATACACTGTCATGCATTTGTGTGACTATAGATATATGAATACAGATAGAGGAAAGAGGCAAAATCTGAGCACTTCCAAAGCACATTCAAGAGGATTTTTTTTCAGGTTTCCCAGTAGATGGGAATGAGGACTTGTAAGAAACACCAACAAAGCTGGTTCTCCCAAGGAATATTTCCTATGGGACTGTGTGGTGCCGCATTAACTAACATTTTATGCACCGTTTGTGAGTGAATGTTTAGTTCGGAAAATCAAACTTGAAAACCTGTCATTTGTTTATGTGTATCCTGAGACTTTGAATAATGAACAAATAATATTGCCATATGAATATTAGGGGAAATGGTAAGGTGCATCCTTGCAAATAATATATAGTCTTAGGAAGAATGGTGGGATTTGCCTCCTACTATACAGAAACAAATAATATGTGGTAAAAAGCTGAGAGGGATCCAATATTTTAGAGCCTATTATTAATCTTTTTCTGTTGCATCTCAAGACTATTTAAATTGTATTATCCACATCTCTGTCTATTGATATAACTTTAGGAACAAAGAATTTTAGGGCAATCCATCTACATTACCTGGTATAAAATCATAAAACATCCGAGTGGAAAGGTATGCAATGCTCTGCCATTCCATTAATCAGAGCCACAATTTGCAGGGAAAACCAAAAGCAGCAATCTTTACACTTGCATCCCTGCCATCTCCCTGTTCCAAATTCCTGAGAGCCAATCAGCAAATGAAATCCATACTCTGCTTGCTTTGGGACCCACAACTCAGGGGGTGATTGATGACATATGTATTTGTGTAATCACCCGGGGTGAGTTCTGATTATTCCATATATTATATTGCTGGAGGGTAATTGTGTGAATAAATTGAAGCCCAAATCAACCAGAGATGTTCTCATTAGTTTCTTTCATAGAGTTTCAATTCTCATCTATATTTTATCCCAAACAGCTTGGCCAAAAATGATCATGCCAGTAATGCAATGTTTTTGTTGTTATTTTTAAATCTTTAGAGCCACTTCCCAGTAAAAGTGTAACACAGAGTTTTGTGGGAGGATGGTCAAAGATAAGCAGTTGTGTTATTATGCTAAGTATTTTAATATAACCTTCTGCAAACATTTTCTTAACTTCTGTAATAGCTTCAGGAGGCTGCTGTTGCAGAGGTATTTTCAGGAAGTTTTTAAAAAGATGGCTGCCATGGTGGTGTAATTGAATTTGCACTAGGTTTTTTAATGTGCTACATCACACTCATTTGAACTGTTCTATACTGGGCAAAGCTGAGCTAGCTATTCTTAGAACTTGGATGACCATTCAGAGTGGCTGTGGCCAAAATCCCTTTCCCCCCAGAATTATTTGCATCAGTTGATGAAGTTGAACAATGGACTTGCATCTGAACACACCGACAGAAATACATGTTCACCTGAAGTGCAACAAAGAATATTTCTGTTCAGCAGGTAGAATGAGAAAAAATGACTCTTAAGTATCCTATAAGCTCTGGAATGTTATACTGTCTCTACATTGTACACACCAGTTTTCACATGTCTACTCCATGTGAGTTTGGGCAATCCCAGCATTCTCTTCCCTCCCCCGGTTGCGCATTTCAGGCTTACCACAAGTTGTCCCAGAGAACAGAGAAAGGATCACATCCTGCTCTCCCAATAACTTTGTTAACCAGAATGATAGAATAATTGTCCTAGTATGATTTGACTGCTTATTTGTACCCCATGACTATCATTAAGTGTTGTCTCTTATGGTTCCTGATGAATATACCATTTCCTTTAATGTACACTGAGAGCATATGCACTGAAGACAAATTCCTTGTGTGTCCAATCACACTTGGCCAA
>JAEANM010027620.1:0-10513 GCA_017656035.1 Myanophis thanlyinensis | reverse complement strand
ACCTCCTCTACAGGGAGGGTCAAGGAGTTCCAGCAAGAGAGCACAGATCGAAACCGCGGACGATCGCGGATTCCGACCTGCTGCTGAAGAAGCCAAACAGGAAGTCTCCTTTTATTTAATTTATTAAATAATTAAATAATTAAATGGAAGTGTTTAATTGTCATGCAGTGAGTTGTCCTGTGGTGAGTTGGTTATGGTGAGTTATTCCTGTAGCAAGTTGGTTGCAGTGAATTGGCCATGGTGAGTTGACCATGATGAGTAGGCCATGGATGCTCATCCTTGGCTGTGGCAAGTTGTCCCATTCCAACTTGTGGGGTTGGTCCTCATAAAAATATCTACATATGCATTTGCCTTCTGGCTTCTTTTTTTGGAGGTCATTTGTTCTGGTATTAAAGCTTCATTGAACAATGTTGTCTGGCTATTGCTTTCTTTCATTTTGTTTCATAATTAACTGAATTGCAAGAATCAGCAACGCTGTCAGAACAATTCATTTAAATGTTGGTTAATGCTCACAACAAATAATACATCTATAGACTGATAAAGTGCTTATTGATTTCACAATGCATTAGTTGCCATAAAGTTATTCATTTGCAAGCATTATCATTTTTTTTTCAAAAGCTATCTTTCAGCACTGTTTCCATATAAACAAAAAGATGATAAATTTGCCCATTTCCTAACAAGTAATAATTAACAAAGTGAATTATACACCCAATAAAGGCAAATGCTTTTTCAAAGGGAAAAGATGCTTCTGAAAACCAGGAAGTCTGCTGCCCTGATTACTTTTTAAAGCCATGTTTTCAAAAATGTCAAGTCATTCTTAAGTAAGAAAATTAATAAGCAGTAAATCGCATTATTTATATAGTTGTGTGTTTGTTATGTTTAAGGCATCAAGATGCCTTAAAAAGTATTAACAGTTTTCATATTACAATGTGAACTTATTGTTAAGTTGTTTCTATGCTCACTTAAATTTGTCCTCTCTATGACAACACAACACCAAAGATAAGGAAAGGAAAGGCAATTCAAATTGAAGGTAAAAATAATATTGCATGTGATTATTGCTTATGTGTTGTTCTTATTTTGGTAATTAGCACGATGTCTTTAAGAGTCAAAATGTCACACTTTAAAATACAAAACTAAAATTAGCAACAACTTCACAGATGAGCATACCACTTTTTAATAATACAATGATTTTTTTAAAAAAAGAACTATAGTCATTTTAAAAGCAAAGAAACAACTTCTGAAAACAGCTATCTTTTTGATAGTCACCAGCTTAATAAACATTGATAGGATATAGGAATAGTAATCATCATTGTCCAGTTTAAATCATGGAGTGGTTCAGGTCTAGGAAAGATTAAGTCGCTTTAAGTCAGATTTAATTCCCAGTTTAAATTTCATTAACAAGTCCATTTAATTTTTGTGATAAGGCAGTGATAACCATTATTTTCACGACATTTTGTTCAGCTCTTCTGCTAATCAAGCTGGACAGTCCTTCAAACAACCTGGAGGTTTTAATCAAAACCACTTTAAATTGAGTCTGGAAGAAAAGATGCAATTAACTCAATAATGTCGGTATTGTGTATGTGTGTGTGGTTATGTGTGAATGTATGTGAGTATCTATCTATCTATCTATCTATCTATCTACTTTATCCTTTTTCTGCATACTATTCTTTTTGCTTCTGGGAAAGAGCCCCTCCCTCCTGTGACTCAACTACATTCCATCACATAGAATGAAGTAGAGTACTAATACTCTACTTATAATCTTATACTCTACTTATAATCAAAGCACATTAATAGAGAGAAAGCATGTTTCTCTAAATAACATAAAAGTTGGTGAACTCAGCTTTGGTGATTAAAAAAAATATTATTTTCCACTAGTCCCTGTGCCTTTTGCACTTCATCCCAACATGTGAATCCATTCAGAAGTAATTTCACCTTTCCACACAGGAGCAAATTATCTATAGCTAGTTGAGCTTGTTAATTTAATGCAAAATTGTCTTTGGACATATGATCCAAGTATCTTTTGCACATCTCCTCCACCAATCCAGCTTCTTCTGTGCTTTAACAACTTGATACCCTCTCTGCATCTCTATACTACCAATATGTGTGAATCCTTTGGGACAGGACCTTTTTATTGCACATTTGTTTATTCTCAGAACATTTTTTTTAAATGTTGGTTTGTTCTGCCATCCTTTTATTTTTTTTTCCTCATAGGTATTGTCTGCCATTGCATTTTTAGTATTTCCTGCAGCTTCTACCCATCTTTCCCACTAGATTCCTACCCTATAAGGAACCCTATGTATCATAATTCTGAGTGAATCTATCCAGCCTGCATCTTTAAGCTCCTCCTTCCTGTGCAGGTTTAATTCTAATCTGATCTTTAAAAATCCTATCTGGATGAAGGCACTTTGGCAGCAGTTTAAAGGTAATTAATCTTGACTATCATATCTTCCCACTGGTTCATTCCCCCTCTGTGCCCTTCTACTTTCTCTTCAGGTAAGAAATTACCTGCATTAGTTTGACTCCTACAATGAATAGAGGGTAGCTAAATGAACAAAACTGAACACTCCATTTTAAAATCTCCTTCTCTAGTACTAATAGATTTCTGAACTGACCATTCAAGTATTTGATATCTTGAGAACTTTTAATACTATATTTGGCTTTTTCAAATTGCTGTTTGTGTGGATGGTGTTTTGGCACAGCTGTATAGGCAAAGTCAATCTCCCTAGAAATCTTGGCAACAATGTCTAGATTTTATTTGGGGTTTGATTGGGTGATTCATATGTTCCATTAGTTCCATAACTATTTCTTCTCCTGTCGAGGAAGATAAAAAATCCTGGTTCTTGCTCTTCTGGCAGCTTCAGCCATTAATGTTGTTGCAGTATGTCTTTGATGTTGTCTTTCCATCTTCTTTTGGTTCTACCTTGTGTTCTTTGACCTTCTCCTCTTTTTCTATATGCTTGTTACAGTGTGGAATCCCAAGACAGCCTTTCCAGGTTGAGCAAGCCACTATTTTGCTATTTTTCTGTGTGGTTTAGGACTGGTTCTATGCCAATTCTTTCTCCATAACAATTGAAACAACCAATCATACATTGTTGATTTATTTCCAACATACCTGAGTAAAGTCTTAGATCTGATGATGGGATGTTATACAGGTTTAGTGTGCAACTTTGGACTTTCTGTCATCCCTAATAGCACAACTACAGCTTTATGATCAATTTGAATCATTTTCAGGGGGAATATAAGGAAAAAAAATATTTTAATGTAAATGGACTGAAAAATCACTAGAGCATTGACTATGCAATTGCATTCTTGTTAATATGTTATAATGTGAGAAATATTTAAGTATTCAAATACTATTTAACATAGCATCAGTTTAATTAGCTACTATTTAACATTAATAAGGTCAAAATTTTTAACAGTAAATGTCTAATTAATTATCAGGGCTTTCACATTTGTGTGTTCAATTTATGCCTCTGCTTAAAGTTCCACAGGAAAAATCAACCAATTTCAACCATAGAAAAGAATCATCTCCATAGAAAAATATAGTCTACTGTTTTCTTCACAACATACTACAATTAATAAATAATTATGCTTACAACAAAATATAATTTCAAGAGGTGGAAAACATTTGCATCTGTTGAAACCATGCTACCTGTTTAAAAGTGTGCCATACTGTTTAATAAATCAGGAGAATTAAATGAATCTGAAAGGCATGAACAAAATTAAAGAATGACTGAATATTAGAAGAAAATTTCTTAATTCATACAAAATGCCTTATAAGATTACATTTTCTTTGCTCCTATATGAGAGGAGGATCTCTACATTCTCATTGGACATGCAAACCCATTGAAAAAGCAAAGTTTCTGTTTATCATTTATAAGCAAAGAAAATGTAATGCAATGCAATACTTTTCAAGATGTGCAAAAGGTATATTACCTGACTTGAGTTTTCATACAGTTACTTAATTGGATTTTTATTCCAAAGAAATGAGATATGCTAAAACAAGTCATGAAGTCATAATGATAACAATAGAGTTGTAACTGGGCAGACTTTAAGTTTAGTTTACTTTAGTACTTCATTTTAAAATGATGCCCCATTGTCACATTTCTTAGCATGCAATGGATGATTCCTGTTTTGAACAAGAGCCTTAAATACCGTTATCAGAATTGGAGGCAGCAGCAAAAAAAAGTTCTGCTTATTTAAAGAGTAGCTGAGTCCTTGTGTTTTATTCTTGATGAGAATGTAGAAATGTAATGAAGATGCATGAACTGGAACATCTGCATTAACTAGAACATGCCCACAAATATCTATATTTTCTGAGTTTACTGAAGAAAGCAGAAAGAAGAAACACTGTCTTTTCTTAACCAGTGAATATTGCTTGGCCATCTTAGTCCATGTTTCCCTTGGAAATTAAGAAGCCTTGGATATAATTAGCAGTTACATTGGAAACTTGAGAGAATACCAGGGAGCTAAAGGCTATACTAGAAAATTGAAATACTGTTGAAGAAGGCAGCAGTGGTAAATCCCTTGTACTATCAAATCTTGGATCAGCTGCAGCTTCCAAATGGTTTTCAAAATACAGATTTTATTTATTGAATTAGGCTTGTGAGTTGGCCTTAACTCTCGATAGCTTGATGACTGCAATTTTCTTGGCAAGATTTTCCAAAGTGATTTGCCATTGGCTTCTTCCTGTGGCTGCGAGAGAATGACACCTGACCCAAAATCAACATACTGAATGAAGTGACCCAGCAGCCTCAAATAGATACTGAACAAGAAGAGTTGAGAGCATTGATCCCATGGCATTCTACAAATCAGGGTCTTCTGATTCAATCTCTTCCATCCTATCAACATTTTCTGGAACCAGCCATGGAGAAAGGAGAATTGCTTTAGGACAGTGTGTGCTACTTCCAATCCCCAAAGTTGGGGAAATCACTATTGGGACCATTGCACCACTGCAGATCCTCTTGCAGTCATTAAACATTAATGACTGCAAGACTCCATACTTTGATCTATTATGGAAAATAGAACTGATGTAAATGATTATGCAAAAGATGTAATACCCTATATCTCTCCATTACCATTGATACAAAGACAACTAACAATATTCACATTGCCTAATACAGTAAAATACAATCAAAAGGAATGAGAGTCTGCATTTTCTTGATGAAATTCAGACATTTGAATCCCAACACATTTGACTAACTACTTGCACAAGTTGATCAGAAATCATTGAAAAGCACCGTGGGATGACTTAGTCCAATGCTGAAGACATATGAAGACCATATATGGAAAAAAGAAACTCCTGATTACATCTAACAATTCTGCAGCCATTTCATCTGGGCTTTTTCTTTTACCTTTTCAGTAACATTTGGAGGGATTTCAGCTAGTAGACAATATCTTTAAGGAATCCTACTTTGGGAGAAAGTCTAGATACTTTAAAATAAACAGAGAAATCATTTGATTGCTTTTTCTTTGGATAAGAGTACTGTGACCAGCTGAAAGAGAAAAGTTTTTTCACCTATGAAGATGAAGCCAATATTGTAATTTGTCATGGCCTTGATTTTTCATAAGCACTGGTGTACAAGTTGACTACCACAACAAAGGCAAGTTTATACATCTTCATGCCAAGAAAATTAGCTTTTAAAAAACTTTTGCCTGCTACACAGATGTTGGAGGCACAAAAGAAAAGATTAGTCAACAAGTTTTCTAGGAAGGCAGAAGGAATACAGATTTTTTTTCTTTTCTGTCTGAGCCACCAAAGGTGTTTTATCCTGCTCCATCATCAAAAATTAATTAAAGAGGCTCAAAGTGAGCTTGAAACCATTATAATCTGTTTATATGAACCTTGACATATGTTCAGTGAACTTTTCAAAGGGTAAAATCAAAAGGGACTGGAACTATTTGCAGAAGTCCAGTTAGTAAGACACATAATGAGGGCGTTCATTCTGGAATTCATAAACTTACAGGAGTAATGGAAATGACTGCCTACTGTACAGAAATAATTGCTTCCTATACCAGCTGGTGGCAGTGTGAAGTCACATTTAATTTCCTTACACTTTCTTCTTCCATTTAATTACATGGTGAAGAAGACTGTAACAATCTGAGAAACATTTCATTTCAGAGGAAAGTTCACAAGGTTAACTTGAAACTCTTCAGGACCAGGGATCAAAGTTTGTAGTTTTATGAATATTGCACGCTTGGGTTTTAATTGCATATCAATTATAATGTAACTTGTTTGTCACATGTGTGAAATCTATTAATTATGATTCAATAAACAAACTATGGTTTAGCCTGGTGTCTTCTCCCAATAACCACAAAAGGAAACTAGCCAACCACATTTTAGATTATTGGACTTTGCAAATACAGGTCTAAGGATTAATTTATTCTTTAATATGTTATATGAATGCAGAAAAATGCATTATTAAATATAATATTAATATGAATCAGGATTGTAGAATGTGATGCATACATCTAATATATAATGATAAATTAAGATCGATTAGTAAAAGGAGAGATTTCATAGACTGTCCTTATAGACCTGGTAGATTTTAAAGAGCATAAACCAACACAAAGACTGTTCCATTAAAGATCGATATTGAAGATTACTTATTATATCTTTCTTTAACCAACTTGCCATGTTCTGCCCTAAGGGTATGTCAGAGTGTTCTCCAATTGATTTGAGTTTTTAGTTACCTACATCTGTTCCTTGATTGAAAATGTAATTATTCCTGTAATATACTAACCAGACATAAAAACCAGCTTAGTATTGGTCTTTTAAAGTTAATGCCAAGTTATAGATCCTAGCATTTAGACCTCATATTCACCAGTCATTCCTAAAACTCTAAATGCCTGTTCTAAGATGACAGATTTAAAGTGAAGAACTGATTCACATAAATTTGATTATAAACAACCCCCTGTCTGAATATAGATGGAATCTCTATTTTCTAGATTTCTTGGGGAGATGATCTCTTGTTGCCTTGTGCTTCAAAGCCCTGTGTACTCCCTTGCATGCCAAAATGTCTCTAATAGCTGAATCTTTCATAACTAGTTTGCTTGTTGTTGTTAATAACTTCATTATTTTAGGGGTAATGGAGGAAAAATCAGGCCACTGAATGTTTACATTAGAACTATTTTCTTTGGTATGAAACCACTTTATGAAAAAGAGAACAAAATAGCAAGATTTAAATTACTGCAATAATTCTATTTTCCACACTTGGTAAAAGGCAGCCACAGAAATGTATGGGAATCAGTGTCTCCAAAACTCCTAATGCTGCTCTAGTGACAAATCTACAGTTTGTGCCTTTTTTCTAACCATAGGGGGAAAAAAATGTACTGCTATAATGCCATGAGCTCCTGCCACTGGAGCATAATGCAATCTGCTGGCATGCAAATGGCTAGAAAATGCCCTAGTTCAACATAATTTGATCAGTTGTGAGGAGTGGGGTTATCTTGTTTAAGAGTACTGGGAATAGCAGTAGAAATAGCAATAGCACTTAGACTTATATATATCATCCCATAGTGCTTTACAGCACACTCTGGAAGGTTTATAGTATCAGCACATTGCCCCCAACGATCTGGGCCCTCATTTTACCAACCATGGAAGTATGGAAGACTGAGTCAACCTTGAGTCTATAGGAGTGAACTTCAGGCTGTGGGTAAAATTAATCTGGATTCTAACACTGCATAACCAGGGTTCCTTTGAAAGCATTTTTTTCTATGAATTGCTATCAGCTGTGATCTTGGCCCAAACCTTGGTTTAAGAAATAGGGTGGATCCTCTATACATTTTCCAAAAATCGATATATGCTATAAGACATAAAACCAAATAATAAATGCTGATCACATTTATGCAAACAATTGTGATGATCCATAAAAAATTATGCTAAAGTCTTATGTTCTGCAGAATGTAGAATGATGAATGATATTTAAATACCTTTGCTACAAACACACACATATAAAACAGCATTTACAGTAGGTGTTATGATAACTCTAGTCCAGGTCAGAATAGGCCAGAATGAACAAAATGCTTTTATACCTCAAAATGTATAACCCCTGCAGTTGCAAATCCCATCTGTCATATAAGATCATGCTGTGGATTGTGATTGATGTGAAAAACATAGCAAATGGTTATGATCAAATAATTTCTTTTTCTGATGAGCAGAATCTATTCACTAAAGTGGGTACTATAAATTTGACTTTCCAACCTTGGAAGTCCAGGTTTATTTTAGTGCAATAAAGAATGAGAAAATAAATGACAAAAAACAACAACAAGCCCTGGATAAAATATAAATTTACATATTTTTTGAGAAAACCTGGGTAGAAGTGAAAGCTTTCAGTTGGCAAATGGAAAATAAAATGAGACTGGCAAAAAAGAACCAAAGCTGTCATTCAGATTCAACTGTGGAAAATTTGTTATGTGAATTTTCACTACAAAACCATGAACATATTGATTATATGACCTGTTTTTTTGGCTGCCAATCTTAAGAGTAAAATTTTTTAACAGTTAGTTAAATCTGAATCAAAAATGCCATCATCAGAGAAGATGATCATATGTACACCCACAAAGATCAAAGGTCTATAGTCATTAACACTGAAAGACAAGACGACAGAGGTATGGGGTCACTTAACAGAATAGCAGGCATTAAGTTGGAAATAAGTGTCAAATTCTAAGTTGGGTCACAAATTCATACTGGTTGGACCAAGTGATGGGGTAACAATTAGGTAGTAGTGAGAAGCCAAAGTCAAGACCCACAACTGAACATAGTTGTGCTCTTGAGAAAACAAATCTAAATCTAGCCATGGGATTCTAAGACCATTACAATAAAGATGAAAATATAGCTATGTAGGAATTGCTATGGATTTCCTCGGGGACAGAGTTCTTAGATTGTAGGGCTACTGCTGAAACTATTACCTCTAAAATATCCTACTCCGATAAACCTTACTGCCTGATTAGGAAGCTAGCTCCAGATGTTGACCTTAATGCTCTGGTGGACATATACTTAAATTGTACATCCAGTTTTCAGATATTGTCATCCCAAAGCATTACAAGGTTCTCTCTATTTCTCACTCTCTGTGTGTATGTAACCCACACATCGGAGAAAAAGTAAGCCAGCATGTGTTCTTCACACATTTATAATCTGTTTGGCTTTGGTTTTAGTTTTTTTATTACTAAGCAATGGGTGAACTTCTTCCTCCTTGGTAAATTTGAAACAAAATGAAACTTTCTGTAACTCGCTGAACATCTTGATTGCAACTGCTTCATTTCCCTTTCTCAATGCTCCTCTCTGTGTGGTGCATTTTTTTCTCCTTGAAAGAGCCTTGTTAAAATAGTATATTTGCTTGTCATTGGTAGCATGACTTATATGCAAAGTCAAGCTACATTGTAGCAATGAATGTAATTATACTTGGTGGCAAACTATAATAACACAGTTATCGTATGAGTGATCACAGTCAATTTCACAATGCTTTCTGATAACATCATAATGTGAAGCTTAGTTGTAGAATAACCATGTGTGCCAACACACTGAAGTGGTACTGCAGCTTATACTTTCTAATATTTAGAAAGTTTAATTATATTACCTGTTTAATTACAATCTTTAGCCAATTATCTTGCTGCCAAAAATGCTAAAAAAAAATCCAAACCATAGAAAAGCAGGTATGAGAAAATAAGTTTGGTAGTGGATATCAGCACTAGAAATACAAATGTGATGATTGGAAGGCTTTTAGGGAATTCAGTTTAATGCCTTGTGATTAAAAACAAAAATCACATGACTTCTTAAAGAATAGTCATTTTGATGTACAGAGAAAAAAACCCCAAACCCTTAGCAAAATTTATTGACTGTTTCATGAGATAGTCATTAAGTCGGATGCAAAATTAATTAGTCTGTATATATTGTATAAAGTGGAAAAGTCAATCACATATCATGGTCCTTAGACAAAAATGGGATCTAAGATTGCATACACATATGAAACCAGTGAAGACTTGTTTGAAATTATGGCTGCCATTTAAATCAGGCTGCATCTTCAATTTACTCACTCCTTGCTTAGTAAGGAGTCTCACTGAAGGTCTTTGTTCTGTTTTCCACTTTACTTATAGAGTTTGAGGCCTTGAGGCTATGTCTCATCATCTGACTGTTCCAGCTTTTTCTGATAGTGCCTGTGTTTGATCAATCTCAGATGATTCCTGGCTTGATATCTCCTGAGGCTAACTCACCACAGGTTCAGCCGGAGCAGCTTTATTTATTTATTAAATTTGTATGCCACTCATCACTCTACCAAGCTTTGTCAAAGTCTGAGGCCATGACATTGTTAATGTTGGAGTCAAGTTTAATTTTTTATCTGTTTGATCCTGAAGGATTTTATGACACCTTCTGTGTGCTTCAAAAGGAATATCATCAGCCGAGGGCCCAGGGTAGGGGTGGTGGGGTGGCAGTGGTTATCCAGGAGGTCCTTTGCCCTAGGGAAACCACTGTTCCGCAGGTAGCCGGGTGTGAATCCCTTTTTGTTAAGTGGGG
>JAEANM010027619.1:0-10513 GCA_017656035.1 Myanophis thanlyinensis | reverse complement strand
TATGTTTTTTATTGGCTGTGCACTGCCCCGAGTCCCTAGGGAGAGGGGGCGGTATATAAATCAAATAAAACTCTAAACTCTAAACTCTACTGCTAAATAATAATGCAGAGTATAGATCTTGTCTACAGAAACTGAAGTTCAGATCTCCCCATCTCTGGCCAAGTGCCCATGGCTATGGGGTGCACTATTTTGGAGTGGGAGACCAAACAACATTTGGAAGGCCGTAGATTCTGTTTATTTGTTGTTATCTGTATGGCTGGTTTTTGTGGACAGACTACAAACAAGACATCTGTCCTCATAATAGCAGCTGCAGATTTATTTGATGTGGTAAGAAGACATAACCTCTCTTATCCTGACCTCATTACTTAAATTCCTATTTAATAAATGATGCAAATAAGCTCCATTAGAGAATAGACTAGAGTAGAATAGAATTCTTTATTGATTGTGATTGGACACACAAGGAATTTGTCTCTGGTGGATAAGCTCTCAGTGTACATACAAGCAACAAGTGTATAAACAACAATATTAACAATAATAAGTGATAAATCATGATCATAATCAGCATAAAAATACATTTGTCATAAATCATAAGTGATTCTTCCTCTTATTAAACCCAGAGTCATTTGTTTTGGGAGATGAGTGGCTAAATAAATCGAACAAATAAATGAAATCCTTTTTTTTTTTGCCCCAATTTTTTTGCACATTAATTAATTATGCACAGCAACTGATCACATCTGCTTATTTTGGTTGTTCTGTTTTAGAGTGAGTGGTCTCAATCGATGGGTCACAGTTACCTCTGGGAATGTATGTCCCCATGCTCTAATCACATATCCCACCAATTCATTATGTTCTTGTGGAGGAAAATTTTTGGGATATAAGATTTTAAAACTAGTGGCAGCAAAAGCTAAAGAATCTGAAATACTGTGTCTTTTCTCGTAAGAGAATCTCTCCATATTTTTAAATTTGTATGCCTTTTCCAATGTGTAATAATCTTAACTGTGCATACTAGGCCACACTGCAGGTGTAAACTATACATATACAATACATATGATTTTGGCATTTTATTTTCAGTCTCTATAGCCTGACCCATTTTCCTTCCAATCTTATACAAATATACAAAATACCTGTTTTCCGAACTTAATTGACTCTCTCTCATACTTTTACTATGAGGAATTGGGAATATTTTGTTTTAAATTTCGGTTACATGAGGGTTCTAAACACCCATTTCTCTATTTTACAATGCTAGCTGTATATTAGGCAGAATGAAACGTCTGTCACAGCTGATTTTGGATGTTACAAAAGTGCAGAAACTTGTTTTTAGTTATTATTGGTATCTTTTTACTTTTACAAGGAGACCAGGAAATACTCTTTTATTACCTTAAGTGCCCTAACAGTTTGGCTGGTCTTTGGTTTCAGGCACACTGATTTAGGATGAAGACAACAATGGCTGATGGCCTCAGGCAGCAAAATGAATCAATTTGGCCAAACAAGGATTGATTTGGGGCAACCATAAACAAATATAAAAAGAGCATTTTGTCTCAGAAGGTATATTTCTGTGTTTTGTTTCTTTTTGGATGTATTATAAGACTAGTGTCATTATAGGCTGGCTTTTCTATGGACTTATCACTAAGCTAAAGTAGATGGCCTTTAAGGTTTTTTTTTCTACTTTTCATGACTGAGTATTATATGTATTATATTATAAATACATTGCTTATACAAATATCCCTAGGCTTGCTATATCAATAGTTTGAAACACAGTGATTAAACCAGGAAAGGGAGAAAAGTCTTCATTTGAAACTGCCAACATATGAATATATTTGAAAAGACCAAAACAATGTTATCTATTCTGCAATTGTTTAAAGTGAAATCAAGCTAATAATAAATAATTCATTTTCTCCTTTTTGCTATTCTTTATTAGGAATACAAGGTTTATGGGAAAAGTAAGTGCCTTTAATTCAGCTAATTTAAAATTATGTATGGATAATTCATGTTCAGACTATAAATTAAGCCTTCTAATCTTTACATTCATTACTATGTATAATATACAATGTTAGTATAATTAGTATAATTTTAAATCATTCCTTTATCGTGGGAAAATGGTGCTGACGACTGATACCAATTCTGACTTCAATCCTTGATACTGTTTACCAAAGTCTCAGCAGCCCTGGGATGCTATTGAAGGCTAGGCCAGACTGTAATTAGATTTCCCTCATTCACATTTTGATTATGGTTGAGGCAGCTCACCTACTAGGTAGAACCAAGACTTGGCTGAGTCCAGAGGCGAGGGTCCATCCTCTCTTAAGATTACCTGATTCTGCCTGTGCAAGCTCCAGGAGCCCCACCCACCAGCTCAAATCCATACAGGACTCCAAATTCTTTATAAACAATCAGAAATGAGTGATTAGGAACATTACATTGAAGGTAAACATAAAGGAGTTTGCGGATTTTACTCTGCTAATCATTGTCAATGATAGGGGGCAGCACTCATCTCAATTTTGAGGCCATTCAGCCATGCTTTCCAAAGACATTTCCATGGTCATGTGGTCATCATGACATCACAGAGCTCTGTTATCTTCTATTCTATTCTAAATCTCCTATTTATTTACTCACATTTATATGCTTCCAAATTTCTAGATTGATAGGTTACCTTTATACCTTATAGCATCACATCCCAGCATCCTTATTTATACTTATACAATCCAGCATACTAAACTTAAACTAAGCTTCTCTGATCCAGGATTTGGGTTCCTTTGACACAGAACTTTTGATTTCTTCTTGTCCTTCTTAATGCTAAGTACACCATGACTAGTTTTCCAACAAAAATTTAATAATAATTCAAGTTTTTGACTTTATATTGAAACTGACCTGATTCTTGCTGAGAGCCATACTGGATTTCTGCTCATTCCTAACTTCTGTCATTTACACTGCACAGCAAAAGCATAGCTTCATAGGTTCGCAGTGGTGGCAAACCTATGGCACGCGTGTCAGAGGTGGCACTCAGAGCCCTCTCTGTGGGCATGTGTGCTGTCACCCCAAATCAGCTCTACTGCATTTCTCCGTGGTGTTTCTCACCATTGTTTGCAGAGAAACAGACATTTCCCTGCAAACGATGAAACAGAAGCTCACGAAAGAAAAAGATCACCCCTCTTGCAGAGCAGTCGGTGTTGTCATGTCCCGCCTCCTGCCGGCCAGCTGGTGTTTGGGTCTCTGGCGTGCACATGCACATACACATGTGCAATTTGCAGTTGGGGCATTTGGTCTCTAAAAGGTTTACCATCACTGTGGTAGGAGGATCAATAAAAGTCAGAGTTGTAGCTGTGGTCTCACAATCGAAACAGCATCTTATTTTACCAGCAGGAAAGGCCCCTGCTCTCCAAAATCTGCTCATTCCTGTTGAATTACCCAAATGCAGGTAGCTGGAAGAATGTTATAAAGACAAAACACTGATATTTTGGACTATACAGTAATGGCTGTTTTAGGACAGGAGATTTCTCCCTTGACATTTTACAGTTCTGAAATAATAGAGGAATTGATTATTCCTTTCCTAGCAAAGATCAAAAGGTGATTGTTCCCCACTGGTGTCTGATAAACTTTTTGCACCAAGCCATCATTTGTACTTTCATTCCTTTCTGTTCCCACAGAGCTACAAGAGGGCACGGAAATGTTATACTCGTCAAATCCATATTAAATTGCCCATATTTTTTGAAAGGTCTCACTTTACCCTCAAGTTCTTAGGTAATTAGAATAGTAGCTCATTGTTAGAGAAGGATAATGGTATTTTCATTTTGCTGCTGAAAAAAGAAAAGATGAGACTTTTGCTGAAGACTGGAAAATTTACATTTTTAACATTTTAATTTCTCGAAAGCCTATTTAAAAAAACTAATTCTCATGCTTTTCCAAGTTATGTCAAACAAGAAAAGATCAATAACATGCAGTTACAATGTTTGTTCATAATGCTTTTCTACAGCCTGTTCTCATTTTCCTGAATGCAGACAATTGGCTTTCATTAAGCTGGCATTGCTGAATGAAGCTGGCAGTTTTTATCTCCAGGAGCAGGAAGAACATGTTAAACTGAGACTGAAGCAACTAACACTAGGGAAAAAGATTTATGTGACATTTAGCTATTTAAAAAGATGACTGGGAAGAAGAAGTAACACACACAAACACACAAACATACACAAAACCTATTTAAATCGAAGAAGCTGAATGCTAAGACTGGAATAAATTCAGAATAATTGTTCATGTTAAATATTATATACTGATGTGTGGCATCTAGGGTAGTTTATTCAAAATGCATCATTCTTTCTTTGATGTGCTAATTGTCATTTTTTCCTGATCCCATATCATCCTAGTGAATCCATTCGCTTTCAATAAGAATCAAAATATGGGAAATTCACAGAATGAATATTTACGGTTACATTTCATTTCTTTGCCCTGAACAACTGTCTCTGAAAAATGCAATGAAAAATGTACTTTCTTATCTGAATTCTTTAAAAAACCATTTTAATCTGTCATTTCTTTGCCAATATCAGATGCTCATTTTTTGTTCTTACCTGGATGATTTTTCATTTATGCTTCCTGGATAAGTTGCCTGGCAGTTTTGTCATCCTAGGACTACACAACAATGATCTGATAAACAATTACTTCCCCTTCCAGATGCACTACATCATTGATTTTATAGTGTTACAGGTTTATAAATGTTCTGCCATTCCCATCATGATGATGTGATTATAAAATACCTTTGATGCTGTGGTGAGAACACACGAACCTTCTCTGAGAATAAATAAATTTCCAGTACGTAGTTATGCCTTGTGGTAATACTGACAAAGACAACATTAGAATATTTTGTGAAGATATATGAGCTAAACAGAGCCAGTTTGGTGTAATGGTTAAGCTATCAGACTAGAAATGCAGAGACTTCTTCCTTCAGCAGGGTAACTTTAGGCCAGTTACTTTCTCTTGGCCCTAGGAAGGAGACAATGGCAACTCAATTTTGAAGAACCTTGACAAGAAAACTGCAGGAACTTGTATAGACAATCTTCAAGAACTGGGCACAAAATGGAAGAAGAAAAAAATGAGCTAAGTGGCTTCAAAAATGGCAGATTTGGGAGTATCAGTTTACTGCCTGTTTAGTTTGACCAAACTCAATGGCAATATCTCAAACTACTACTAAGGCAGTGCACAAAATGAGGGCCTAGGATCATGGACCACATTTGTCCCCATGAGATTTTCTTGCAGCTAGGCCCCCTTAAGAGCCACGATTGCTCAGTGGTTAGAATGCAGTATTGCAGGCTACTTCTGCTGATAGCAGGCTGCCTGCAATTTGGCAGTACAAATCTCACCAGACTCAAGGTTGACTCAGCCTTCCATCCTTCTGAGGTGGGTTAAATGAGGACCCAGATTGTTAGGGGCAATATGCTGATTCTATAAACTGTTTAGAAAGGGCTGTAAAACACTGTGAGGTGGTATATAAGTCTAAATGCTATTGTTCTTAAGGTATTTTTACTTCTGGTCAATCATATTCAATTCTGCCTGAATAAGTCCTTGCAGGTTTTTTGGCAAGATTTTTCAGAAGTGCTTTGCCATTGCTTCTTTCCTAGGGCTGAGAGAAAGTGTCTAGCCCAAGTGTCAATTAGCTCAGGCATGTCAAACTCAGAGTCCCCCGAGGGCCATATTGTCACATTTGAATTATGATGAGGGCCGCACCTTCTTCAATTGGGCTGCAGCGGCTGGGCTCGCCCTTGGCAGCTCTTGGGATGGCAGGACAAGCAGAAAACACACGCCGGTAGCAGTGGTGCAGGTTGGGTTACAAGCGCCAGCCTCACCTGACGGCTCCTCTGACCAGGCTAAGGAGGAGTTGCTGTCACTCCAGGGAAGAGACGTTTCTCTTGCAACTTGCCTGGGGAGCCTTGGAAGCTTTTTTGCTTATTTGTTACATGTCTAGACTGCCTTTTCAACAGTGAACTCAGGACAGCGTGTAGGGTTCGCCTTCCTGTTTACTCACTTACTTAATTTTATTTATTGATTTAAAATATTTTACTCCATCTTTCTGTTCAAGAAGGATCCAAGGTGGTGTATAAAATATCATCTGTGCGGGCCACAGGTGCACTTATAATGGCCCGCATGCGGCCCTCGGGCCGTGTGTTTGACATGCCTGAGTTAGCTCACTTTGTGCCTAAAGCAGAACTAGAACTCAGTGTCTCCTGGTCTCTAGCCTGATGCCTTAAACACTACAAACTGGCTCTTGCCCTATAAGTAGATAAGTCTAATTTGAAATGCAATTAAAATGGAAACAAACCCATATCTAATACGATTTATTCTTCCCACATGTTGAAACATTTCTGCCATTGCATAAAAATAGTAACTTTGATGAAACTTTTGAAACAGCTTAAGGAATACAATGTATCAGATTGTGTACCCTTGTGCTCTCCATCCTCCGCCTATAATCTTCCTAAACAATTTGCACAATCAACGAGTTCAGAGCTGGATTGAACTCAACAGATACTGTTCATGCATTTTGCTTTCATCTGTTGTTGGAGAAAAGCAATAAGTAACAAAAAGGTTGAAGAGGGTAGAGGCAGCTGGAGAAAAGCCAAAATCATGTTCATCTTTACATGGAGAGCAAATTTAGTATGAATCATTGAGCCAATTCTGTGATTGAAGGCTTGGCTTCTCCATTGGTGGAGGTCATCTGAAGTCCAGTCACCTTCTCCATTCCCAAAGCATTAGGCAGCTATCCCAAGTCCATCTCTTGGAATGATTGCTTCTCTTCTCAACATACAGCCACATAGCCATTGTAATGGACAACAACATATATTATTAAACAGCTGAAAGCACTTGCACGAGGCTTGCAGACACATTGCTTCTTTGCACTGATCTAAAATAGCTGCACTTTAACTGATACAAACACAGAAGATTGGAAAGTGCTCCCCTGAGAACTGCAAATAAAAAGAGGACCCATCAGCTTATACTTGGGAGGAAAAGGCAATGGTTTTCTTAGAGAAACAGATATACCCCAAAACCATCACAGCAACTTTTCTATCCCAGGCTTCAAATATTAATATTTGAACTGGTTTTAAGTTGCACATTGTCGTGGAATTAACATCTATTTAAAAGCCTCAAGTCAAAGGTTTTAAAATGTTTCAAGTCATCAGACCTGATAGTTGTTTTAGAAAACTTCCTGGAATCTCTGATCCACAAAATTGTGGCTGTGACATTTTTCTCAAGGCAAAACAATGTCTTGTCTTTCCTCTCTATACCTTAAAAATTACTATAGATGCCCCTGTCTACATTTAAGTGATTTTTTTTTCTTTTACCTTTATTCTCTCTCAGAACCTTCTCAAGTTCTCACAGAATCTTAGGTTTCACAGACCACAGCTTGAAAAATACACATAGACTTTCTTATACTTTCAAAGCATTTCCATGGAGTCACTGACTTCATCTGTAATTATCCTCTATAGCAGTTTTGGGGTACTGGACAAATGTTTTCACTAGTGTACCTTATCCTTCCACTTAGAGAGTCCTCCCACCCACCCCTATCCCAGTGTTATTCCACCTTTATTCTTTGTTCACCAACTTTATTTTTCACAGTCATAAAATATCCAGCTGCTCTGTTGGGGAACCGCAGAAGAATCCCTTGGACAACAGGGGAGGGTGACAGGAGGGTGACCAGATGACACAGCAACTTGGCTACACAGAGAGGGCAGGAATCCTGGAACTGAGGGTGTGGTGAGATTGTTCACCAGTGGGAAATCTGCTCGCTCCACAGCTCCAGAGGAAACTCTGCAAGGTGTGTGATACAACAACCATCAGCACAGTTGAATATTATTCTATTTAATTTGGCTTGAGTTCAAAGCCAAAGACTGTTGAGTTTAATTCAAGACTGTTGAGCTTATCTGAATTGTGATTTGTGCTGAAGCTCTAGGAACCTCATCAATACCCCATGTAGTATTTCCTTTTATGGAAAATGGATGTGGATGCATCCATTGTATATAACAGTACATTGATCTGGTGTAGTTATTCAATCAGCAGTAAATCCGCTTGATCACTATTAACCAGAATAAGTTTTTCCATCTGGTTCTCAAGGATATGAGAACATGTCAAACACTTTCCTGAAATCCTGATACACTATCACCCAAGCATTCCTTCGAACAAACCCAACAGATTATTCTGTTATATAAAAAAATGTTAAAAAGTATTGAATCTAGTTTCATTCATCCTATAGATTTTGATTGCATACAGTAGAGTTTGTTTCCATTAACAATCCCTTGGGAATGGATGAGTAGTACCAAGGAATCCCTATCTCTCTTTATCCTTGAAAAGCACTTTGTCTCTGAGACAGGCCAGAGGTCATGGCTGGAGCAGTCTGAGAAAACATTTTTCAGAGTTTGCATTCTGTGAATGCAGAACAGAGAGCAGAATCCATGCATCCAAGCCTTGTGTGCTTCCTTTTCTGAACAAACCTTTAAAGATTACTTAACTATTTTAATATAAAATCTAATTTACGTGCAATTGAATTTAATGTATTTTTAAAATTTAATGTATTTTTACACCAGCAGCTGTCAGTTCAAAGAACAAAAATGCCACAGCCATCTGTCCTTAATTTCATCAATCTACTTTAGGCTGACATGTGCAACTTGGACAAAAACACGATTGGCTCCAGCCATGTTTAAGCTTTACTGACATATGTCATCAGATCTGACTGAATCACGAAGCCCATCAAAAGAAGCAGAAGAAAGCTGCCATGGATGAAAGTCAAGATAAGCCTAACCACCATATGAAGTACAGTTCCCCCCCTCCCCGTACCTCTTTCCCCTTCACACTTCTCAGTTTTCAATATGTAATTTGAGCTTATAAACAAGAAGAAAAATCTAAGTGCTCAAGCAAAATATCCTGCTTTTCCTTCTGATAATTTGCTGCCAAGGAAAATTCCATCAATGGCAATGTGAAATTTGGGTTGTAAAAAATAGAGATGAACATTATTTCCCAGAAGCTGGCTGTCCATCGTTTAGAGGATTGTTTATGTTACAAAATAAACTCAGTAAAATACAGCTCAGGACAAAAGTAGAGAAATAACACTTCTAATCTTGCATTTGTATTCCGTTCCTTGTATCTATCACTGTACCAAGGAGTACTTACAGTATTTCTACTTGATCCATCTACTTTAAAGTGTTAACACTTCAAGCACGTAGTCATATATGTCATAAAGATTTAGAACATGTTATAGAAATCACAACATCATAGAGCTGGAAGAGACCATGGAGATCTTCTAGTTCAACCCCCTGCCCAAAGCAATAGACCTTATTCCATCCTGGACAAATAATTGTCCAAACTTTTCTTGAAAATCTCCAGCAATTGAGCACCAAGGAGCCAAGCTGTTGCACTGACTAATTGTTCTCATTATCAATAAATTTCTCCCTATTTCTAAGTTGTATTTCACTCTAATGAGCTTCCATTGATTGCTTCTTGTCTTGCCCTCAGGTGCTTTTGTGGAGTAAACCAACCACCTCTTCCCTGTGATACCTCTTCTATGTTCTCACCCCTAAACCTTCTCTTTGTTAGGCTAAAATCAAGGTCCTCCTGAATCTTGAATCTATCTTCCAAGTGTTAGTTACCTTACATCGGGAGGTGTCAAACTCAAGGCCCATGGACTGGATCTGGCCCATGGGTGCTTAAATCTCACCTGCAGAGCCAGCCTAGAAATATCAAAGGACCGGCTTGCGGTGCCTCTGCTAGCCAAAACAAGCTGGCGGGGGGGGGGGCGGGCACATGCAGCCCCTGCATGCCTGTTTTCGGCCTCCAGCAACACTCTGCTGGCCGAAAACAGGCCACATGGGGAACCCACGAAGCCTCTGCATAGCCTGTTTTCATCTGGCAGAGTACTGCAGGAGGACTGGATTGGACTGGATTACAATTATATGGCCTCAAGTAAGTGCCTGATCTGGATAGAAAACAAGCAACATCCTATGTTAATACTACAGTTTAATGCCAGATTTCATATACTGTAGGTCCATTTAATCTACAATCAGTAATCTATAATTTACAGCCATTTCTATTTACTATCCTGGAAATTTTCTCTGCTGTTAGATCATATTATGTTATTTATGCTATTGTATTTTTATTATTAGTTGAATAAAAAAAATACAAGAGTATAAATAGCTTTTCTGCCTGGAAAAGCAATTTAGTATTAAAGAATGGGTATAAATTTAGAAATAAAACATTTAGTGGAGTATGAAGAATAAGTAGTAAATGTTTGCCCATAATATCTGGTAGAAGAGATAGGAAAATGGTTATAGTAAAGAACTGTGGAAAGAAAGAATGGGAAAAAATGCATCTTGAGCCTGTGTCAAATGCCCACCATGGCTACGCCCACCTCAGCCACACCCACCATGCCCATGCCCACCCTAGTGACCTCCACCCCATTACCCAAATATGGAAGGGAACAATCCAGTTCCCTTTTTGCCTTTCAGCTCATCTCCAGAGACTATCCAGGCAGAAATTTGTTTAGCGACAA
>JAEANM010027618.1:0-10513 GCA_017656035.1 Myanophis thanlyinensis | reverse complement strand
GTTCCAATTGAAATACTGGTTGTTGATTTAACTTTACTTGTTCTTCATTTTAAATATTGTATTTGTTCCGGTTTTGTTTCTTCACTTCAAAATAAGATATATATGCAGTGTGCATAGGAATTTTAGTTTTTTTTTTTAACTATAGTCCGACCCTCCAACGGTCTGAGGGACCGTGAACTGGCCCAGTTTAAAAAGTTTGAGGACCCCTGTACTAGACCAAAGTGACTCCACTAGTCATGCCACTAATTCTCAAACTAAAAAGAATTAGGGGGGGGGAGTAACAGTAACAAAGCACAAATAAACAAAATTAGGCTTTATTTAAAAAAAAATATACATGCAAAGCAAGAGCTCTTGTCTTTAGTATATAATTATAATTACCAAATATAATTACTAAATTTGGCCTATAAAAACTTGGATGATCCTATTGTAAATGGCAGCAAAGTCTTAATACCTGGCTACCATCTGGTAATTGTCCAGATGTTTACAACCAGCTCTAGCTAGTAGCCCTTCACATCTTTGCCTTCAAATTTAGTGTCTTTTCTTCCAAAACTCATTCTGTCTTTTATCACTCTGGATCAACTTTTTCCTAATATGAAGAATCTGGAAGTGGTGGACCTAATATTTCTAAAGGGCTTCAGCTGATGAAAATCTGCCATAGCATGAACATCTTTATTATAGTGACTGATCAGAACAGCCTCTTTAGACACAGGTAGTCCTTGACTTACCACAATTGAGCCCAACATTTATGTTGCAAAGTGACAAATTTGTTAAGTGAGTTTTGTCCCATTTTACGACTTTTCTTGCCACTGCTGTTAAGTGAATCATTGCAGCTGTTAAGTTAGTAACATAGTTGTTAAACGAATCTGACTTCCCCATTGACTTTGCTTGTCAGAAGATTGCAAAAGCTGATGACAATGACCCCAAGGCACTGCAACTGTCATTAATGTGAACCAGTTGTCAAACATCCTAATGTAAAACACATGTTTTAGACCCAGGAAAGCAGCCCCCAGTCTTCCTTAATAGCCCACCACAGATGTCAGCACTTAAGGAGATAAAAGAGCTTTTTGAAAGAGGCCCATTCTCTAGATGGCTCCATTCATAAGCAAAGCAAAAACTGCAAGCAGAGATCCACTCAAGACAGGATATTTCGAAACTCCCTGCAGCAAAAAGTTTGACAACTAACAAAAGCAGAATGGTAGGATTAGAACAAGCAGCCCCTCGCCCAAGATTCAGCACAGGCCACAAAAGTCATTAGCCACCATAGGAATTTGCCCAGCACTCTTTCAGAAGACAAGCGCCATTCATTGCACAAAACCTCCCCCACCTTCTTCCCCTCTCCTCATAGTCTTTCAGGACCTGTATAAAATCCTGACACTCAATCCAGCTTCGTTGGTCAGCTGCCCCAGAGCCACCAACCCTGGTGGTTCTGTCCATCAGTAAATGGGCCTTCTTTCCAAGCAGCCTCCAGCCTCTATGTTGCTCCCAGCGCCTTTCTCTCAGCTTGGCACTGACTGAACCAGATGGATTTTCCTTCCAACAGAATTGGGAATGGAAGGAAAGGGAAAAGGAAAACGGGGCCCTCGACTCCAGTAACGTGGGGATGGATCACGAGGCCTACTTCAAAAAATTTTTATAGAGCGCTCTCTCGATTTGAAGGGACTCATAGGGGAGACTTTCCCTTCCCCCTTCCCCTCACGAGGGTTTCCCCCGTCCCCCCCCCCGCCCCGTTTACCTTGTCCTCCAGCTTTACCCCGAGCGACGCCTCCCGCGCCAACCGCTCTTCCGCTGCGTACGAGACGTAAAGCGCGCGCGCGCGGCGGTGTGTGGGGGTGGAGGGAAATCTACCGGACCGATTCTCCCTCCCAGCAGCCTCCGCGGCGACAAACGAGCTCCTGGCCAGGGATTGGCTGGTTTGAATAATTCAGCGGGCACGCACGGGGCAGACCAGCACGCTCCGCGAAGCGAAGACTACAACGACCGGCATGCAGTGCGCTCCAGCTGCTCGTTGGCCGCTTTGGTCTTCCGAGCCAGGGGGAAAATGTAGGCGTTTCCCTGCCCACGTCAGTTGGTCTCGTTTCTTAAGGTCTTGGGTCAGCATCGGGACAAACTGAGGGAGAACTTTTGAGGAGCCACCGATTTAAGTTTGCGGGTCTTTTTCTCCGGCCCCCTTCGTCGGGACGATCTTTGGACTTAAAACTTTAAAACGGCATTCGAATCTCAAAGACGAAGTTGTGACTAGCAGCTCTACAGTGCAAAAATCCGAAGAGTCGCTAGGCGGCAATAAAGAGAGGCTGTGTGTGTGTGTGTCAGTTGGCTTGCGATTTTTTTTTTCCCAATCCGAAATCCGGTAGCCCCAGGTCAAACCAATATCTGCACTCATCTATCTACCTATCTGGCAGAGGCATGAAAGGAGAGCATGACTGCAGACTTCCTTAATTCGGAAAAAGCAGACTCCTGGAAAACGGAAGGGAAGGACCACTATGACATTTATTATTTTTTAACCAAGATAAAAAACACTTTTATCAGGATGCTCTCATTGGGAAGCGAAGAATTCACATAAAGCAGCTGTTTCTGCCTGACCCAACCCAACCCCCCCCTCCCGCCCGCCAACTTGTGAGGAGAGGTTCCTTTGATTTTAGTAAGAATTCGGTTCAAAAAAACCGAGGAGACTTTACCCACCTGGTCGTTTAAAAATTCATGGGCAAATAGAACCGGTTCTATTCTTCCATACTTTCCTGCAAAATACACATCCAAGCTACTTTTCGCCTTGAGAAGCCCAGTATTTCCAGCAAAGCCTACAGTGTATCCCTTCCAGCGCAGAAGAAAATAACAGAATGGCACAGACTTTTCCCTCCGAGGAATTCGTTGTTTCCTATTACATCTTTTCAAACCAAATCCTACCCCCCCCCCCATTGTGCTCTGCATATAAAATAAATATCTCATTGGCCATTAATATACTTGTCAATTTGCCTTCCAAAGAAGAGACTCTTTTTAATCTTTTCTGATGTTAATGTATAGATTCTTGATAAATCTTATATGGGCTACTTCTGTTTCTCCGAATTTTCATATTTTTCTCCACAGAAACTATTAACAAAAATAATTTTATTATCGTTGATAATAAAAATGTAGTTTTTGAAAATTCCTCTGGTGTTTTGAAGCTTTTGCATAAACCTATGGTTGCCTAATTAAAGAGATATAACTAATTAACAGAAGTTTCTTACCCTATATCGTGAAAGGCACTTCTTCAAATTGTTTTTCTCCTCTTAAATGATTTGATCAAAAAAAACTTGGAAAAAGTTTTTCACATGGAAAGAAGGCAGCTCACTGAGCCTTGGTGATTGTGGACGAGACAAGACACCTCACATTTACAGATAAATTATAAAGAGCTTTAATGGGAAAAAAACCCATCATCTACAAAGAAAGTTATATAGTTCTTCCTCCCAAAAGTCTGGTTTTGACACCGATTCAAAGCGAGCGATCATATATTTTTCCTTCTTTCTTTAGTTTTTGATCATTTCCATAAGAGCTTTAGGTCTAAAGTGTATCTTAATTCTTTATCACTGCCGGTCTACCCAGCACAATCAGCTCCCATGTTTTTAAACTACAAGGGATTAATCCGCGATGTGATGTTGCAACGAAATGACCATCATGCCTCATCTGAAACAGTATTTGTTTTGATTTAAACAGATTCGGTCCTGAAGATTGTGGATGTAGCCCCGATATATATACAGACATCTTCCTGCTATTCAAGAATTAGTATCTTGATTCATGGGATAGAAGAAATAATGTGAATAATGGGGATTGGCAATTTAAAATGCGACAAAAATGCAGTCATTTGTATAAAACTCCACTTTGAGGCTTCTGTTTTAGATTATGATAAGGTAATCATATGAGTAAACACATACACTATTCCTTTATTTGAAAGCGGGGGAGGGTCGACTTAAGAACCCAGAACTAAGCACACATATTGGAAGCACGTTATATTCACAAGATCAATACCCGTTCTACAGGACATCCTTTTTTTCTGGAGGTGGTGGGAGTCTAAACGAATTCATTCCGAAGAGTTAGGGATTTATATATTGAATTAGCCTCAAAGCAAACTTTCTAGTAATGTTTCACCTATATCTACTGAAGATAGTTTTCGGCTGAAAAATAGATTTCCCAGACTCTAAATGAATGTTGTTGGGTTTTTATTGGTTTTTTGTTTTTGATAGTATTGGAAAACATAGAATTCTAGCTAATCTACTATCTAGTATTTACCATTTGTTGGGGGGAATACATGGATTTAATATGAAGCATCTCACTAGCATGTTTTAATTTATCTGAGCAAAGAGAGATTGGATTCCTACTTTTTAAATATTATTTTCCCCAGAATGCATATCCCGTTGAGGATGTGGAAGCTCTAATTCCCCATCTCCTTTTTAAAAACACCGCGAAGGTTATTTAAGATAGAGCGGTGATACAGCCTTCCCTCTGAAGATCCGAAACTAACCAAGGAACAGGTGGCTGCATTAACCACGAAACGACTCCTGCGATTTAAATAACACTTGATGAACCATTTACTTTTTTTGTTTAAACGATTAGCGGTCTCCTTTCGGCAGATCCGAGGCCGCAGGTGTTTTTCAGCCCTTGGATGAACGCTCAGATCAATCACGGGTGGGCAATAATGTCAGTTTCTGGTTTTAAAAGGCCTGGCGAAAGTACTTTACCTGAGATCGTGGCATTGAACAGAAAGCGCCTCAAATTCTGAAGAAAGCCCATTTCCGGAAACACTTGTCAATTCGGATCGCTTAATAGAGAAGGTACACCTAACCACCCCTTTTCAAATAAAGAAAAGCAAGAACCGCTTCAATCCAGGGGCGACTGAAATTTTAGCGTCTGCTGTTTATCAATGGAACTTTCCTAAACATTTCAATGGGGCGATAGCTGTTAATAGGAGTTGACAATAGCAGTTGAAAATGACCAAGATTTTCATCTGGGGTTATATAAGGAGGCACGAAAATAGACCTAGATGCTATCGTGAATATCAATAGGCTGGCTGAAAATAGCATGTTTAAGTCATCGGAATATGGTTAAAGGTATTCAAATCAGCTGTTGTATTGGTTTCAAAGGGTAGTTCTTCCAACTGAATGGTTTATATTAGTCCTACATCTACACTGCCCTGTTTGTTTTGGGTTTTTTTTTTCAGAAAATGATCCACATCAGAATTCTCTGTAGCTTTATGTTGTTGCTTAAATGATAAATTCTTTAAAATCTGACGTGGATTCTAAATGCTCTAAATCAGGGAATTAAAGTGAGATGGAAAGAAAAAAAGAAAACCATATAAATGAAGATCCAGTTTCAAATACATTCTATTTGGATGAAATAGATTGGGGAATTTAAAAATCAAGAAGGAGTGATGATCTGAGGATGCACCTAAAATTGTTAGAAACAAGACTCCTAAACTTAATTTAATCCACTAGGGAGCTTAAATCACAAAATGTAAACAGATTGTTTTTAGAGGAACATTCTACCTTTTGTAACCCAGCCAAAACGCCTAATTGTGGCCAAACCTTAACCATCGAGCGAGCATGCAGTATTTATCAATGACGTTGCTTAATAACGATAAAGGATTCTAACAATTCGGTCACGGAGGTATCTACTCAGAAGTAAGATTTCTGAGAGGTACACAGTACATTTTGAAAGAGTTAAGGTATGTGTGGTTAAACAGAGAGATATTCACTTCAAGAAGACAAACTCATTGATCCAAACAAATACTCCTGCCTAAGAAATCTGAAAGAGGCAAATTTCCTCTTCTTGTTCCTTCCCCACCCTCACCTGGATCTATGGAAAGTGTGTTGTAGACCACGTGAATTCCGAAATAAGTAATATTTCATATTCCTTTTGATCAATACTCCGCCTATTATTGATTTCCAAGTAATGTTCCCCGGATTTTTAGAACACGGAGGACGCCTCAAAATTCCATGATTGCCCTCCCTGTCTTCTTCTATTCCCACCCCTTCTCCCCCCCCCCCACACACAAAAAGAAGCCCTTTATACTCAGAGGAGGAAACTTTTCCCCAAACTTTGCGCTTCCAACCCCAGAGCTGCTCGAATCGCGGCAACCCTTGGAAGTTCCAAGCGCTTTGCCAGGGTGGGGGGAAAAAAAAACCCCAAGCAGGCTACGTCATAAGGAAATCTAACCCAAATTAGCCAACGGCGCTTTAAAAATTCTTTTATTCTCTTTAAAAAATATGTACAGGTCTGAAAGGATGCCTCTCTTGCGCCCCCATTCCATTCCATCCCAGCCACCCCCACACCTTTTGTTTTGCTTTCCTTCCAGCAAGGTATAATTAATGCTTGGGGTGAAGCCGAAGGCTGGGAAGAGCCTCGGGAACGGCAGAGGTTCCAGTGCTCTTGGGCTTTGCCTACCGACGCATAAAGACGGCTCCCTTTTTGGTTTGAAAGAGGAGCGCCCCCCCCCCTTCCCAAATTAGCAAACTGTCTTAGGTAAGTCTGGAACAGGAACGAGACCAAAACAAGAGAAGGCGGAAGTCATATAATTCTTTCTCCAGCCTAGAAAACAACCGAAAGAAACCACCCCAAAGAGGATCCCCATAAATATTTTAAATATATATATATAGATATATATATAATATAATATAATAGCAATGAATACACATGGTGTATTTCTTAACAATGCCAAAAGCACACTTCTTCTTTCCGATCAACAACAGACGGATGGGTGAAGAAAAGGAGCGCAGGGCGCACCCTGGGTCGGGGCCGGTTAGCCTCCAAGCTCTCGTCTGAGTCCGGGTCTTAGTAATCGAGCTTATTGTAGAGGTTGTAAAGAGGTAAGGCGGACAGGTTGCTGCCAGGGTAGTATAAGGGCGCCGGGAAGGCGATGGACCTGGGCACGGGTACCCTGAGGACGGAATTGTCTCTGAAAACCAGCGGCATCCCCACCAGAGTCTGGGCCGAGGCGTGGGCCATGTTGGCCGCCTCCAGTTCGGCCGAGAGCTGCCGCTTCCATTTGTTCCGCCGGTTCTGAAACCAGGTTTTCACTTGAGTCTCGGTCAGTTGCAAGCTGGAGGCCAGGCAGGCCCGCTCGGAGCTGCTCAGGTAGCGCTTCATGTCGAAGGTGGACTCCAGCTGAAACACCTGGCTGCGGCTGAAGACGGTGCGCGTTTTCTTCTTGCGCCCGCCGGCTCGCGCCTCGCCCGCCTCCGGATCCTCCGGGCGCCGCTTGCTCTCGCCGACGGATCCGGGACAGTCCCGGCTAGGCTCTTGGCTCTCCTCGACGGGCTTGGGCTCGACTGTTGGACCTCCCCGGGTATCGCGACTTGCCTTCCGCTGGGTAGCTCCTTCGGCGATCTCCGGGGAATCTCTGTCGCTGGCTGGTTGGGGAGGGGGAGGAGGGGGAGGGAAGAGAGAGAGAGAGAGAGGGAGGCAGGGAGAGGGAGGGAAGGGGGTCAGTCCGCATAGTCGGAAATCCTCTATCTCCCCCCCCCCACCACCACCCAGTCAATCCACACCCGACCAGCCTTCCATGTCTCCGGATTCCGGACTTTGCTTGAAGGTCAAGTTGGAAGGCCGGGTCAACCTCGGGTCAAGGTGGGCGCTGCGGCCCCTTCCCCCAAAGGAACTGGACCGAGGGACAAAGCCCCCCACTCCACCCACCCCTGCCAAGCCTTGGGCTACGCTTCGAGCCCGGGATGCCCGCTGGACACCCCCACCCGCACCCACCCCCAGCGCTCCGGTCCTGCAAAGCAGCTTAAACGAATGGCCCGGTTGGATTGGCGTGGGTGGGTGGGTGTTGAAAAGACCTCGCTTATCTAACCCACTCCCACGCCGCGCCTCGCGGGAAGGCCAGGGCCAGCGGAATGAAGGCCGCCTCGTGGACTGGGGGTGGGTGGGTGGCTGTCACCTCTGCCCTTTTGCCCGGCGGGGGCTTTCAGGAGCGCCCGAGGGGGGCTGGGGGGAAAGGATGGAGTCAAAAGCTAGATCCTTCTCCCGGCTGGGCCCAGGGGGAGCGGGAGGAGGGCAGTGTGTGTGTGTGAGACTTACTTTCCGGGCTGGCGCAGCTCCTAAAAGCCTTGCGGGCCCTCCGGTACCACTCCAGGGCGCTTTCCCGCAGGGGCGAGCTCAGCTCCAGGCGGGGTCCCGGGGTCTGACAGCAGGCGAGGGAGCAGGGGCGTCCGGGCGGGGCGCGAGGTGCCGGGGTCTCCTGGTGGGCCTGGCCTGGGCCGGCCTCCCCCTCCGCCGCCTCCTCCTCCTCCTCTTCTTCCTCTTCCTCCTCGTCGTCCCTCCGCCGCCGCTTCGTTTGGGCCGCCAGCAGGTTGGCGATGAAAAACGAGGACACGCGTGCCGAGGCGGCCTGGACGTTTCCCGCAGCTTGGTCCGGCATCCTGAACTGAGGGTGGGGGTGGCGCAGCCGGAGGAACCGCCGCTGCGCGCAGGGCCGGCCGCTTTCAGGAGACGGGGGCCCGGCCGAGAGGTGGACCCGCTCCGGAGGGCCGCATCGCCGCCGCTGCCGCCGCCCCACGCCAGCCAGCCGGCCGGCCGGCCAGTGTCGCCGCTTGGCCCGAGGCAGAAGCCAGCCCGAGAATGGGGGCGCGCAGGGGCTGCCGCGCCCTCCCGCGCCCGCTTCGCCGATTTAGGTCAATTGGGCAGCCAGGCACCGGCGGGAGGCGCCACGCCGGGAGGTGGGGGGAGGGGAGGGGGCCGGCCCTCGTCTGTCACTCTGATTGGTCAATCCGGGAAAGCGGGGGTTGGAAGAGGACAGAGGGGTCTGCGAATCCCTCCGCCCGCCCTGAAGGGGGGGGAAAACATCCAAAGATGCGCCAGTCTCGCCCCGCCCCTCCAGCCCCTTCCTTTGCTCCATTTCTCACCCACCCCCACCCATCACACACACACACACACCCTACGCGACCCCACCGCCCCGGTTCTGCGCGGCGGGGGTGGGGACGGGGGGCGCGAACTCCCCTCTCGGGGTCCGCAGCGGATAAAGCCGGTCGGGACGGGTGGGAGGCGCGGACGCTTCGTGGAGACCAGACTGGATCTTCCCCGGGTCCTGCCAGGGAGGGGGGGGTCCCTGGGGAGAGGAGGAGGGGGCGTTTTCCCTGCACCCGGCAGGAACGAAGCTCAGCGCGAGTTCCCTCCGGCTTCCCCAGTGCCCACTTGGGAGCCTCGCTCCTCCCGCTCTCCGCCGACGGATTTAAGCTCCAGGCCTTCTCTATCCCCCCGCCCCCCGAGCCTGGGGCGGCCGTGGGGGGTCGCTCCAATTCCAGAGGGGTTGGGGGGAACGAGGCCGGCTGACAGCCCTCCCTGTCCGGGCCGGTGGGCTCTCCGAGGGTCCCGGTTGAAGCCATGTCCCGACCCACTTGGACTAAGGTGGTCCCGTGGACTCGCCAGGCTTTCGCCCCCTCCCTCCATCCCTCCCTCGGGGGTCCCAGGTCCGTCGGGGGGGTCTTTTCCCCGGAGTCGCCCACCGCTGGGGAGCAAGGCGGGGCCTCGTGGGAAGGAGCGAGCAGCCCTGACAACTTCGTGGACGGGGGGGTGGGGGGGTGGATAGGGGTTCGACGGCCTGAATCCCAGCCGCCCACCCGATGGGAGCATCCCCGCTAGGAAGCCGGACCCGCGTTGCCTTTTTCCTCCCCGTCTCCGGAGCGGAGACCCCAGCCAGCCCTACCTGCGCCTCCAGGTGAGCCCTTTTCGTTGGACAGGAATCGCTTTTCCCGTCGTAAGTGGTGGGAAGTGGACGCGCCATTCTCTGTCTGGCAATAGGCGGCAAAGGAGCCTGGCCGGCCAAAGCGGTTTTGTCCGAAGGGGTCGGGCGCTTTTTCCTGACATGCAAGCGGCGGCCTCGATGGGAAGCCCAGCGGAGCTGGCTGGAGGTCGGATCTTGAATGGGGGTGAGGCGGGGAAGGGAAGGAGTAGGAGTGTTGGTTGAGGATGGCCAATCGCCCCAATCCAATTCAATCAGAATAGAGCTGGGAAAGGGATCTCGGAGTGTGTGTGTGTGTGTGTGTGTGTTCTCCTCCAACCCCCTGCCATTCCAGACCTTCCAATCTCTTCTTGAAAACCTCCAGCGGTGGAGCACCCTCACCAGAATGTCTGAAGGGCGCTTGGAGGTCTTCTAGTCCAACCCCCTGCTTAAGCAGGAGGTCTTATCCCATTCTAGGCAAAGGCTTGTCTGGTCTCTTCTTAAACCCCTCCTGTGATGAAGCCCCTACAACCAATTAATAATTGGTTAATTGTTCTAATAATGATCTGGAGATAAATGGTCAGTTAATCAGTTTATTCTCCTTCGTTCCAGGTTGCTTCTTTCTTTGATTGGTTCCCATCATTGTTTCTTCCTTTGCCTTCTGGTGCTTTGGAAAATCAGTAGACAACCCCCCCCACACACACACTCCTCTTTGCCCCTCAAATAGTGGAAGACTGCTATTGTGTCCCCCCTAGTCCTTTTATTTCTCTACTGGCCATACCCAAATCCTGGAACCATTATTTTTCCATTTCCATTTCCATTTCCATT